>JAMKCH010004485.1:0-34457 GCA_023653785.1 Ophioderma brevispina
ATCAACATACCCAATTGGTGTTGACCTTTTTTGACCCTTATCTCCGTAAGTAAGCATTTAACATAATACAAACTATACCTTTTAGGAGTCCTCTTACCTCAGGCAATAACTTGCAAGTATTTAAAATATAATCAGATTAACTTTTAAAGTTGACCCCTGTACAAATCGAGATTGACCTTTTTTACCATTTTACCTTATAACTCCAAAACCAATGGTCGTAGGTGGTACAAATTATACATTTTTGGAATCCTTAAGATTAGATGGACAATATGGCATACATTTAAACATGATTGGGGCATTTTAAAAGTTTGACCCCTGTGTAAACTTAAATTGGCCCCTATTGAAAAAGTGATACCACAATTTGAGAGTACTACCTACCTAGCATTGATGTAGAGGGTCCATACTAACTACCAAAGGTGTCAAACCTTTTCTGTAGTGGGAGGTAAACGAACTCCTTAAATAAGGCCCCTATGATATTCTGCTCCTCCTCTACAAAGTCAGCATCTCACAGACCTTGACTACGCAGCTCTGACAGGGGATGTGATATGTGCTGCACAAGATCTACTCAGAGGGTGTTTTGAGTCAATCCCACAATGCACCAGTTTTGGGAAATTTCACCTCAATAGGGTCATGTGATCCCATAAAAATCCAATTCTTAACACATAAAAAACATGACTTTCATGCTCATTTTAGCCCACAAAACGTTAGGGAATTTTAGCATGATTATGAAATATCTTGTGGTTCTTAAACTTTTGGGACACTTTTTGTCCCTAAGTACTGACATGTGTTTTGTATAGTACAGTATAGGAACATTGCTATGCATCATGGGATTGATTCAAAACACCCTCTGAGATCTACTACAAAGCATCATTTGAGAATGCTGCAGATAAAGTCAGTCTATATCTAAATAGCAGTGTATATCTAAATAGTAGTGTAAGAGTGTGCGCTTCCGGATAAAATTGTGAATTTTTGCACACAAGTACTTTAGGCATTGATAATCCATAAAATTGATGGAAGTACTTGCCAACCCACCTTAATGGCCCCCAGCTTGGGTTTCAAGGTTATACAGGGGTCAAAAATTTAAAATGTTCTGAATGTGTTAAAAAACACACCATGGTGTTTGTCTGGTCACAAGGATTCCAAAAAGGTATAGTTTACACTATCTATGGCTTATAGTTCCGGAGTTATGGGGTAAAAACTGTAAAAATGGTGAAAAAGTCAATTTTTGGTGTGTACATGGGTAAAAAGTTAAAAGTTGCTTTGATTCAGTAAATATGTGGTGCAAATTGTTTCCCTAGCTTAAAGGATTGAAATAAGGAATAGTTTGCCTTATCCGTTATGCTTATTTTTCACATTATCCAACAAAATTGGTCACAGGTCAATAGAATCCAATAGCTGCCAATAGCTGTTGACTTTATTCGCCATTTTGGTTAATAACCAGACACGTAAGATAGTCAAAACTATTCCTTTAATTCATTCTATGAGCTAAACCAACAATTTGAACCACATTTTACAAAAATTGGAGCAACTTTTAATTTTTGACCCCTGTACAAACCAAAATTGACTTTTTTACCATTTTTACAGTTTTTACCCCATAATTCCTAAACTATAAGTCACAGGTAGTATAAACTATACCTTTTTTGAATCCTTGTAACCAGACAGACATCATGGTGTGCTTTTCAATACAATCGGAACATTTTAAAAAATTTACCCCTGTGTAACCTTGAAATCCAAGCTGGGGACCATGAAAGGGGTGTGGCAAGTGCTTCCATCAATTTTTTTGATTATCAATTATAAAGTACTTGTGTACCAAAATTCACAATTTTATCCGGATTTGCACACTCACATAAGATCTGTTCACTACAGCCCCCCACTAAAATGCCAAATACGGAATGGATATGACCGTCAATGAGGAAGAGAATCATCAACCTATCTGCACTACACGCGGTACTCAACTAAAAAGGTTAGACCTTAAGTACCTCGGGTCCTATGTTGGACAGCAAGAAAGACTCAAGATTTAAAGGGCCGTGGCCTGATCGCTAATAGCATCGTCCCATGCATACTCCAAGATTTTACCGGAAGTGGTCAACATTTTAGTATTTGAAGAAAGCTACTATTTTTTTTCTTTTACTCCGTGAAATCTTAGGGCTAAAGAATATTTGGTTTTAAAAGTTATAAGCGAAAATGTACCCCATTTTGGTCGACCGATATTAATTTTACACATATAAGGCTAACAAAATCATGTTTTTAGCTCTCACATGAAAACGTGTTGAAATATCAGCGCAAAACTCTACAGATGGGGTTTAGTGATGAAGACCATTCTATCAAGATGAAAACTTTATTTACTTAAATAGGGTCATCCCCTTTTAATATATTGTATAATAACCAAAATATAGGCAAAATGGCACATAGGTTTTATGCAAATTAGCATGCCTTGCCATGCTTCCTTTTTTTCTACCTTTTTGATATGTTGTTCGGGAGGGTTTGTACAACAAGTTACAGCAAGAAAACCTTCTGTAGCAATTTTGTCCAGGTCATACCGTAGATTGAGTGGACTAAAATGCTTTGTCGCGCTATTTTTCGGTAGACGTTTTCCTATAGAATTCCCATTGAGGCAAATGGGTATTACAATTGATCCTTCATGCGCTGTATGACGTTTGTGCGGAGTGCTTGAAGCGTAATGAATGGCAATACCTCCTTTGCATCAATGGGACTTCATATGAAACGTCTACCTATTTTTCTTAGGTGGAATCGAATGCAACATTGAACACTTTGCCCATTTGTTTTTAATCAGATGGCGGCAATGGTGATTTGGTCAAAGGATTTTGAATGTTTCCTATCATTACTGCCGTTGAATTTGAAAATGGGATTACACATTCGAAGGGGTGTAGTTCCTTAATAATCGTCAAATTACTTGCAACATTGGTGTATATTTATTACGTTTAATAAAATTTCGTGCCATTTCAAATTTGGCGGAACTGTTTGTTTCGCAAAGACATATTAATATTATGAAATAATACATTATATCGGATCGACAGTCATATAACTTCCTCCCGAAATAGTGAAATATTTGCAACTTGCAGGCATAGCGTAAAAATGAGGATATGTCCTGTAAATTCTCACAATTTTATTTTTTGCAAACCTGAAAAAAGGACCAAAACAGCAGTATTTGAAAAAGGATTGAATCGTCATTCAAATTACTTGTTGGGTAAAGTGTTTCCGCAGGGACAATACTGACTAAAATGTCAGATTTGCCGCTTAAAGGCTGACTCAGCGATTTTTGAAATATAATTTTTCGTGTATTTATTGAAAATATCCACTGGACAAGATAGTCACCCTAAATGCCCCAATTCCAAATTTTTTGGAGTCATGAGATGTAACCTCAATTTTTCGTTTCCATGCATTAACATTTTGTGTAGTATACAGTCCATAGGATACTGTGTAATGTATAACTAATTTCCGGATCCCGAAAATTTGTTATAACAGTGGCGATTTTCTATAGGAAGGACTTGATTTGAGCTTAGCTATTCATACAGTGTTTCAGTAATGAACAAGCATTAATGTAGATGCAAAAAGCACATTTGTTTGGAAAATTGAGGGCGCCCTCCTCTCGGGAAATCTCTGAGTCATCAGCTTTAATAGTTGCATTCATCATCACTTCCCTGGTGTATTAAAGCAATATTAGCACATTTTTTTGGAGAGCCAGAGCCCCCATTTTTCCAAAAATTGGAGATTTTTAACACGATGGCATTGGTAACTGGCTAGTAATCTATATCTGTGAATGTTAAGCTCGAAAAATGTTATGTTCATCAAACGAAGGAATTTTGTATCTAGAATGATTATTATCGGGAGCCCCGATAATATAAACGGCTGCGGAACGGCTCATCCATTGAAATAGCCTGAACTACGTCATGTAACGGTGTCTACTAACTCTCATCATCCATTGTTGTTTTAATATTTTTCAGCTGCAGCCAAGTTAGAGGTTATTTCCTCGAGGTGGCACTAATTCAACATGGACGGACATAATGTGGCATTTCCAGCTCTTGCCGTAAGAGAGAAGTCCAATCTGGATCCCAATTCTAATGTCAAAATCTGTTATTTTGTGATAATATCCTTTTTTAGCATTCTCTTCGTTCGCATGTAAGTTTCCTCCTAGACAATTATCAACGGAACTGTGGGCAAAATATCAATTTTTGAAAATTGGGGGCGCTCTTCAAAAAAATGTGCTAATATTGCTTTAAATCCTTGTTATAGACGTACAACAACTTATTTTTGATGATATTTGATTTCACACAAATCACTGATAGTGCCTTTAAATTTAATTAGAATAACATTGATAAACGAAAGAAATAAAGATCCAAATAAACAACGAGTCTTTTCTTTCATTAGCAATTATTTAACAATTCAATTTGTCTCAAGCAGTCAAGACTTATTTATTAAATAACAATGCTCATTTTACAAAAAAGTTTTGAGTAGTCAAAGGATACTCCGTTTTTAATCGACGATTGGTAAGAGGCAATACACCCGCCGAATGGAACTTGGGATAATATGACCACCCTAAACTATCAATATTATCAAACTGTCAAAAATATTTATCGAGAACGTATCATTTCATAATTTGAGGATCGGTTAAAAGATTAAAAAGTATAAGGTGTAGTCATCAGATAGCGAACCTTTGTACTAACAAAGTTAACAAAAGCACAAATTTAATGAACGCTTTCCTTTTGACAATTGATTCGTTCATTGACAGATAGCTCGTTTGAAAATTAATAGCAGTTGCGAATGGTTACACCTGTACTGATGAAGGTTTTCTTTCTTCATTTCTTGTAACGATTTATTTATTCAGTGGAAATTAAGTGCATCAATTATATTGTTCTACAAGGGTGTTAGCAAATTAGATTGACCTCAGCTTTTATTTGATTTCCAAAGAGGTGTTTTATGAGAGAAGACTAGAGTATTAAAGTTTCATCTAAATTTTAACGCGGGATGCCACTGAATTACTAAAAACTAATGAAATACAATACCCAATCTGTTTGGTCGTTTGATTCTTCAACTCTATTTTGTCTATTTGCCGTGCCATGCCAATTTTTTTAATTTTGGGGATTATCCAGTAAACTTCATGGCAACAAAACATGTAACACGTGAAGTACGAGACAGAGAGAAAAAGAGAGAGAGAGAGAGAGAGAGAGGAGCTCTTGGAAGAGTAGATGTGGGGACATTCGCAGTAATTTTCACTCTATAAGTGGCGACAAAAATGCATAATGGGGTCATTTTGATATCCCCATTTCTACGATGACTTTGATAGAGAAGACTACTTTGTTTCTTCGGGTGGCAAACGAGGGGCGAAGGGGAGTGAAATTTTGGGGGGTAAAATATAATTTTTTTGGAGGGGGGCATTAAAATTTTGAGTTTTCAATTTTGGCTCCAAATCGGTGATTTTTGCCAAAATGTTGTGATTTTTGGCCCCAAATCGTTGATTTTTGCCAGAAATCCGTAATTTTTCATCTGAGCAGTTTCTTTCCCCCACTTTTTCTTTGTAATCACTAACCCTAAATGCACTGTCAGTGATTTGCTAAGTCAGAAAATCGAAAAAATCACCTAAAATCAGGTTTTTCCATGTCTATTTTAACATTCTACAAGTGATAAGACCAAAAGCACCTATAAGGACAAATTCGGATATTTTACTTATTCTACAACGCGTAATTGTTGAGAGGTTGCGCCCTTATCCAGGAAAAACAATGCCACTTTTATATGGCGTGGATTGAGACCAACAATCTTGCATGGCTTCATCTGAAGATCGATTGTCATTTTGGTTAAGTTTTGATGAAACCTAATACTTAATTCCCTCAAAACACATTTTCGTAATTAAATAAAAGCAGGGGCCAATCTAATTAGCTAACACCATTGTAGAACAATATGAATGGCATTCTTAATTTCCTTTGAATAATAAGCCCTTACAAAAAGAAAGAAATAGATAAATAAAGGGGAAAACATGTTCATCAGTACACATGCATTCACAACTTTCATTAATTTTCATGCAAGGCAATTGGCAACATTAAGGTTCGTTAAATGTGTGCTTTTCGTTAACTTTGTTAGTATAAGGGTCGTTATTTGATGTTCTCCACCTTTTTGGTGTTTTTGGTACCGCTCCTCAAATTATAAAAATGATAAGTTTACTCAAACAATATTCTGATCACATCTGATTACATCGCCCTTTAGGAGGCATGTTATCCTAGGCTCCCTAAAAGGAAGCGTGTTTCCTCCAACAATCGTCGATAAACACTGAGAAGCTTTTGATTACTCATTTTCCCCCGAAAATGAGCATTAATTAAAATTGATTGCGAGATGATATTGAATTGCTAAAAAGTATAGCAATACGAACTCTTTGTTTATTTGGTTGTTTAAGTTATTTATTTATCGAAGTCAGTGTCTTTCGCGGTTAGGCTTTTAATGGTTAAATGTTGCACTTCTATGTTGCCTTGAAAGTACATTGACTGTTAATGGATGTGATTAATTATTTCATAATATTAACATAATATTATTTTGCGAGGTTTTATTTTATATGTTTTTGCAAGCAATTAACATTTCCTCCAAATTGAAATGACGCGAAATGTTATTAAACAAAATAAAATATACACCAACTGTTTATATGAAATTTGTCGATGACAAGGAACTACAACCGTTACTGTATCGACCGTTTAATCGTAATCGTTGTTTCACTCATGCAAAACAATAACATTCAATCACAACCCTTTGATTCAATTCAGAATTCCGCAATTGATTTACCAATAGTGTCAAAGTTGCTTCTGTATATACCTCCACGTAAAAAACTCGAAAACACGCAATAGCGAATAAATTTCTGTCCGCCCAATAGCCCTTTTTACTGCTTAAAGTGAAATTCATGGTAAAATATCTGTGACATATCGTCTGGGTTGTATTTCCTACGTCGTATTACTGCTAAAGCGAAAGTCATTTTAGGATAAGAGTGTATATGAAAGAAGCTTTATAGATAATTAATTGATGACATTTTAAATTTACCCATTCGAATTTGAATTATTTCTTTACGTAATGAATGCATTTAACTATAATTCTCGTTATTGTGTCAATGCGATAATTGTTATGTGTTGGTATATATCATCATTCTGAATGATGTTTGTGACCTTTCATCTCCATTATCATCTTTCCTCCTCACCTTCAGTTTTCTTCTTCGTATCGTCATCTGCTATTACTAACTTCGAAGGAACAACGCCGATTATTCGCTCTGACAAGGCTTATTGTAGATGACTATAAACTTTTTTCTTCCGAAATATACCTTTTCGAATCATATTTCTTAAGGTTTGTTGTATTAAACAAATTTACACTCAGTAATGAGAATGAACTTCTGCCTGACATCTTAAAAGTGGCAACGACCATGAAATTGTGCAATCGAGCAAAATACCCGCAAATTAGGCACAAAATAAATTAAAAATGCGTAACAAAATCGGAAAAGCCTGAACGCAGCCTTTAAACCAGAAAATTCTCGTGCCTGAATACACTTTTAATTCAGCAGTTTTTCAATTTAAGGAGTTTGGGTCATATACAACTTTTGGCATCGTTCCAATCCTCAATATCTTCCGAAATGTCTTCAGCAGCCTGAAGCGCGATGTCGCGATTATCAAACAGGAGCGCACATCCCGCGTATCAATAGTTTTTACGCAAATAAAAACATTCTTTACGCACGAGCGCGCCGAGTAGGGCGGATGCATGGGGACCTTTGAGAACATAGCATGAACCATCCTTTCCTTATTGTTCTTATTTCACACTGTTTCTCTCATTGTGGTTTCGCCCTGGCAATCTTGGAGGCAGTGAGGATTGGGGGAGAGAAATTGGCCCTCCCTAGTAGGCTTTGTCCGCACATTTGTCTCGACCAGAGACTTGTGGCGTCCCCTTAGTCTCATCAGTAAAATTACCCAAATCTTTATATGATTTTCCGGTGATTCATTGTTTAGTCCCCCTTTCCTCCAAAACATATATAATTTCTGTGCTTTCACTTTTTGAAAAATATATATATTGGATTATCAATGCGTAATATGTAGATATATATGCGAGTCAAGCCGATAACAGACCTCATTATGCGCAAATGGGCCTATGCATTATTTTTTATAATTGTGGTAATCGTACTTTATAATCAGATAGAAAAAAACTGTTAGCTTACCCAATTTCCCAATTTGGGTTCGGTATTCAATTGTGCTGGAAAAATGTTTGCTGCTTATTTGTGGGTAGGTGGTCCTTCGAAAGTGTTGCCTTCCCATAGGCCCTATAGTATTTTATTTGAACCTATTCCTGGTTTAATTTCGAGGGGGTCATGAGAAGAATCCTCATTGACGTGTCTGTGTCTTTTAAGAAAAAATCTCTATCAAAACCCCTAATATAATAGGTCTAAACGGGAGTGATGCCGCCTCTCCGTCACAAACTGCAGAAGATAGGATTTAACAAACAGATGATAAAACCGACACTCGGATGATTCAAAATAAAAGATAAAAAACAAGTGAAGCGAATGTTTTAAGCCTAAATCGATTCCGCTTGTCACGCAACACTAGAAACACCGCGCTCCAACACGTTTGCGTATTATTCTGCGTTTTTGTAGGAGCTGCACGCACTAAGATTTGTCGCAATGGTTCATTTTTGAGAAAGGGAAAGGAAGAAGAGAAAAAGGGAAAGAAAGAAAAGGAAAAAAGAAATAAGGATTTTCGCATGAATATCTCAAAAAAGGGTGACTCGGTGCCCCATGAGTATTTTTTGTTTTATCAAAGCCTCGCATGATTGTGGAGTTAAATGAGTGCGTCAACTTATATAATATATATGCACAAAAAGTATGTATGAAACTTTTTAGGTCTATAACCAATAACCAGTGTCCTCGCTAAAAATGATTTCCATAGATATGTAGTTAATTTGCAAAGAATGTGTATTTTGTAATGGTTTGTAACTCAAAAGTGACATCGGTTACCCCCGATTTTTTTCTTGAATTTTTGGATCATATCGATGAAACCGTTTAATTTATGCGAAGTTTGAAGAGGAAAATTTTTGCGGAAGTAATATGACCAAACCCATTAAAGGGTTACATACAGTGGCATGAAAAAACAGATGTTTCAGGGGGGACCAGGGTGGCAGGTTGTGCAATTTGGAATCAGAAAAGAAGGTTTCCACACCCTGAAAGAATTTGCAGTGTAGCAAAGAATGTTTTGCGACACAATCAACATTGGCCATGGATCAAAGGAAAAATTGGTCATTGTTGATAAATACTTCGAAGAGCCAGAAGTAAACCATGTTCCCACTCGATAAATAATATAACATGTTATATTACCATTTATGTGGTTATGGCAATTGTATAGGTTGCAAATTTTCATGAAACTGAATAAAATGCCATCGCGCAATTTCTTTTCGAATTCAGTGATCAAGGGACGACACTATCGATACATTACTCAAGAAAATAATGGCATTGTTATGGACAAGTAAATCCACCTGGTATTTCAGCGAGACAAACGGACTTCAGATTCCCCTTTGTTTAGTTGGGACTGCAGAGCCTGTTACGTCCATGCGGGGTTTGGATAAGAGGTCAGCGGTGTTAGAAAGCTGGTTATCCCCGCCCAGTTTGGTGTCGTAGACGTTTTTCATAGAAGTCTCAAGTACGCAAATGAAGCATTGCCTTGATTCCGTTCATGCACTGTATGATGTTGTCTGCGTAGAGCAGGGAAGGACGGAATCACTGGCCAATCATTTGTATACTGGGACGTCTATGGAACGTTTATCCCAGTTTGGATTGAGCGGGCCTCGTTCGCGATTAAACAAAACTTTGAGGTTCTACTGTGGGCAAAATTTTGACTGTAGATTCAGCTTTATTGAAAACAGAAACTAATGTGAATTGCAAAACTCACGGTCTTGATATGTGGCTGGGTATTTTAGATGTGACCATAAATTTTTGTGCAGGAACCAATCCAAAAACTTTATTGCGTGACCTCAGTTCTATTCAAGTTACCACCAGGTATTTAGAAAAAAAAATACAAAAAGAAGGGGGTCTAACGACCTTGCTAACAACACGGTTAAATTGAAAAGAAATGGGGTTTACGCGGCAAGTTACTGTTAAGTTAAGTTTTGTTCTGCACAAAAGATGAGGTCACAGTCTGCCAAACAACCTTTCATGATGTTGTTATCTTTGTCATTTTCGGAAAAAAATTTGAAATATATGGTGCAAGTTATTGAAAGCACAGTAGAAGCCTAAGATTTGATTATATTCGTGAAAGAGGACGAGTATTTTGTCACTTTGGCGTCATGAAAAAAAATAGCTCACTCTTAATCTGGTGATGAGCACCTTGAAATCCTTTGTAGCTGGAGCTACAGAGCCAGTGTTACTACCCATACAGGTGAAAAGTAAGTTGTAGTGCTTTATCATCGCTGGATTACCGTGTGAAAGAGATATAGTCCGGGCGGGATAGCCACAGTCGGGGACTCCATAGACGATAACGGAATAACGCGTGATGAAACTAATGTTTGCGTTTAATAAAGAGTCAAATGAATCGATGGCCCTATGTTCACAATTGTTCCCGGACTATGAGTACGCCGGACTATAATTACTTCTACACCGGTGTGAAAGTATCATAGTCCGTCAGGTATTATTAGTCCGGGCTCCATAGGACGATACGGAATAAAGCGTGAAACTAATGTGCGTGAAGGTCAACGAAGACGCTTTGCCCTATTGTTCACCATTGTTCCCGGAATGTGAGCCCGGAGGACTATTTATCTCTGCCACACCGGCGAGTCAGACATGTAGGCTTAGGCTTGAAGTTGAGATATTGATCTGGCCAGTACAATAGCAATGGTCTGTGAGCTGATGAATACATGATTTTCAAGTTTGGTAAATGCTGGCATAATGTCAGCATCATTGTCCAGAAATTGACCAACACAGCCACCTCCCCCCCTGGAAACCTCTCCTGTTTTTATTGTTTTACAGAAAGCAGGGGCGGATCCAGGATTGAAAAACATCAAAATTACCGAGGGGATGAAATTGAAAGGCTAAACTTGTCCGAAAAAGGTCCAAAAGGCTGATTTTGCAAGATTTTGCAGAATACCGGGAGGCGCGCGCGCCCTTCCGCCCCCTCCCTGGATCGCGCCTGAACTGGAAAGTAAACATCCAAATTGTTTCAAAACTCGTGGGGAAGTGATTTCAGTAAGGGTCTTTTTCATTATGTCATTTTTTCCCATTATGTCCCTTAATGTCTAGTTAAAGAATGTAGTGTGGATATCTCGCTCAAAAGACCTCAGTCGTTCAAATCTATTCTAGATGTTTTAATGACAGATATTGATCAATACCTGAATATGGGGAAGTGAACCACGAGAAGTTTGAAATTCCCATCATGTGTTCTAGCGTGTTTGAATGTTGTAACATGAGCGCTGTTTAAGCTGCTGTGCCTCTAAGTTGATTGTGATTTCTGTTCTAGTAAGTATGAAGTTGTAAGGCTATAGCAATTGGGCCTACAGGCCACGATTGAGATTAATAAACCTTGGTTTATTCTTATTATTGATTTCAGGCCAAGGACATGCAGAGTCTTAATTCATCTTGCACCTGCCATTACTCTTACGCTCACTGATTTTAAGGGATAAATAATTGACCCCAAAAAGTGAGAAAAACAAAATTGCCTGGTGATTGAAAAATGTCCAAAACAAGGAATTTTTATATCATCACTTTTGAACACAAATGCTTCCGACTTGCTGAAAACGGGCGGAGGATCGGCCGGTGGCGTTTTTTCCGTGACGTAAGAGTACTAACTCCTCTGATTATAGGACTGTCCCCAGTCTCTGCTTGTCTCTGGTTTTTTGAGTGAACTGGGTAAAAGATTAGCTAAACTAAAATGTAGAAGACTTTTCAGAATGCTTGCCACACCCTGGACTGGCCTCCTAATCCACGCCCTCTCCTATATTTTGTTTCTTTTTTTTTTTTTTCTTATACCAAACCATGGACCTCTACACATGGATAGGGGGTCTGAGTGCAGAGTGTCACAACAAGAAGTTACTTTTTACCTTGGTAATATGACGGGAAACCAAGCATACACCTTGTCAAAGTTAAAGGAATTTGTTATAACAATAGGAGCATCTGTTTGTTGAATATCTGCACCAGCAGGTGTATGCATTTTCCCCACCACGTTAACGAGGTAAAAAAGCAACTCCGTTGTTGTGACACTCGGCGACCCTTCAACTGTTCGGCAGCCCGCTATCCATTTGTAGGGTCAGTGATCCAACCAACTTGTCCAAGACGCGAATTACACAGGGCTCCTGGACATACCCCACCCACAAATCGGGAGTACCACTGCACTGGAGAGTGCCAAATTGTGTAAAACTTTTTCTAGGGAGTGTGAACTGAGCACTATGATGAGATTGCGATTTATTCCGTATTGAAATACGTGTTTACACAATTTGGCACTCGACGACCCTCGTAGCCAGCAGACGTTATGGGTTGAAGAGTGTAGTGTAATTTCAGTCGCTTAGCAATTTGATCACCGTGGACCCGAGGGAGGGTCTACTGCTATACATGTCCAGGCTACAGATCATGTGACCTTGTTATACCATAGATATAATATTTTTTCACCGGTTTCTAGGCCAGTTTTTCGTGCTGAATCTGAATCCGATGGATGTCAGACGACAAACCTTGAGCATTTTCGAAGAAACGCAAAAATTCAAAATGGCTACCAAAATACTAAAAACTCATATGTTAATTACTCTAAAGTTGTAATTTGTTTGCCTCTCCAGTCAAAACACCTATTGCGACCAATTAAAATATGATTCATTAACCACCTAATTAAGGGATTCAATATGGCCGCCAATACAACAAAGCATCTGATATTAATCTGCTGTTAACCGTAGAATGGGAACTTGGTATATATATATATATATAATGCTTTAGCAATCAATATATTAATTGAAACAATTATGAATAGCTTTCAACAATTTGCTAATCAATCAAATCAATAAACCATTCAAGATGGCTCCCAAATGGCAAAATTTATTACTACATATAGCTAAGAGCTGCCATGTTTGTGTATATCACTGTAACTGATTCAGAGCAATTTAAATATCGTAACATAATAAATGTGATTGATATCTGCAAGATGGCATCCTAGATAGGCGTTCAATATGGCTGCAAGTGTCAATCAATAAAGGTCAGTTATTCATTCACGCTGTAGACTAAAGATATATATTTTGTGGTTTTTAGTTGGATTATTACTTCCAAAAATCCCAGCAAGGCTATCTTAAGTGCTATTCATTAAATATCCCAATATGGATGCCAATGGACGCCCAAAACCTACCAAAAACAAAGAAACATATATCTCTAGACTATCCGTATGCACAAAAAGTTAGACCAGGTTTAAAGTTAGATTTAAATTGATAAAATTACATTGAATTAAATTTTGTAGAGTATTCCTACACTTGTAGCATCTGGAATTGTGTCCCCCATTGAAGTGTGTGGGGAAAGTGCTCCCTCCCCTTTAACCACGAGAAGATGCCAAGAGGGCAAATATACCCAACATACTATAAATCAATGTAATTTTATAAATTTTTAAAGATACTTTTAAACTCAATCGAAACAGTATAAGACCTTGACCTTTGCTGAATAAATGTTTGACCTTTAGCCTATTTTCTTGTATATCTTCATAGCGATGCATTTTACAGACAGGTCACCATAGACTTTTTTACTCCTTGTTACCACACGAACAATTTGAGCCATACTAAACGTTATTTGGAGCATTATTTAAAATTTACCCCTGTAGAAACTTTATCTCCCTCCTGTGGAAATTGCCGACATTTTCCAGAGGGACATGTGGGCTAAAAACCTTCTAAAATGTCCTTTGAAGTCAAATCAATCGTCAAACCTTACTTGCCAAAGATTAGTCACGGAATTGAGGATTTTGACTTAACTATTTTATCCATAGAAACATTCCAGTTAGGAATATCAGCTAAAAGCAATAAATGGTATTGAAGCGGGCATTTTATAGCGATTATCCTTCGCTTACCAAAACTATGCTATAGAAATCATTCAATATTCATTGAAACACCTGCGTTTATTCATATTTGCCGGTAATTTGGCATGGTATTGGTGTTGATATAGCTCATAATATGAAGTGGTTTTGTAAAAGGAAATTTAAAGGCATGCACTAAAGAAATTAAGCACTTTGCATACACTACATTAGTTAGACCTTCTTTGGAGTACGGTGCCATCTGGGATCCTTACACAGCTGATTTGACATCTAAGCTGGAGGCAGTTCAACGTCGAGCAGCCCGCTTTGTGTGCAACAATTACAACTGGCAATGCAGCGTATCTGGCATGTTACAAGATCTCCGTTGGAAACCATTAGCAGACCGGAGAAAGTTCGCCCGGCTCGCCGCCTTCCAGAAAGCTTGCCAGGGTCACCTCGCCATTCCAATTGAAAACCTGCTGCACCCGTTAACTCGCCCAACCAGATAATCATACAGTAAATCTTATATCAACATCTCAGCAAATATGGATACCTATAAATATTCATTTCTATCCAGAACAGCAACAGAATGGAACCCATTACCGGACTCACTTGTTACAAATCAAAGAGCCAAAGACATTCAAAAAGCAACTTGAAGATTATCTGAACTAAATAGTTTCGCTTCACACACACACGCACACACGTCGCTGATCCGTTTTCCCCACTTAGGGTGTTGGATTGCGTTCTACCAAGACCAAGGATTTCCAGCTATAAATATAAGATAAAAGCAATTAATGATACTAAAATGGACACTAAATACCAGCTAAGAATCTTAAGTTTTTCAAGAAAAAAATGAAAGTTTGGAAACGGTGTACAATCGCTAAATAAAATGCCCATTTTAGTTTTATTTATTGCTTTCATCTGATATTCCTAGCTGGAATGTTTTCAGAACTAATAACCGATTGTTAGCAGAATTTTATAAGCGTTGACCAATCAATATTTAAAAAATCCATAACGAGGTACTGGCAATTGTATGAATCAGCTCGAGTATTTCCAAGTTTGGTGGTATATTTTGATAAGCTGTGGGCAATTGATGCTCCTAGCTGGAATTCAATGTCAAAGTACTGGCATTTGTATGAATTCGCTCAACTGAATGATGAAAGTTTGTTGACATAGTTTGATAAGCGGTAAACAATCGCTATATGTCCCATTTTATGACAGTTTTTTCCGTGATAGCCTAGCTGGAATTCCATGCTAAAATACTGGCAATTGTATGAATCACCTCAAGTTTTTCCTGGAATACTGAAAACTTGCTAGAATATTTTCATAAGAGGTGGTCAATAACTTTATAAAATGTCCATTGTAGTACCATTTTGATATTACCTGATATTGCTAACTCGAATTCCATTCCGAAATACTAATCCTGGCAATTGTATGAATCAGCTCAAGTAATTTCTGTAATAATGAAAGATTTGTAGCATAGTTTGATAAACGGTGGACAATCGCTATATAAAATGTAAAATGTAATTTTAGAACCGCCTTCCTTTCATCATATACCGGTAATCATTAATGCTTCTACCACAGTTTGTGGCTGCTATATGGCATTCATATTCTTTATTTTCCATAACGATATAAAAATATACAAATATACCAAATATTCGACCAACCAAAATACGGGCAAAGACAAACGATTACGGAGGACTGATCAAAAGACCAATAATGTCAGAAGTGACCAACCTGTAAAAAATCTTTATACAGTATGTAAAAGAATTTACAAGAGTGACCATCTTTGGGCTCAATGATGCGCTCACGGTCACTGCCCCGGGGAGAAGAACACTAGAAAACTGCCACAGCGAGTCCAGAAAAAAAAAACCCGCAAAAACAATACTAACACCAACATGACCAACAACGGTCGCCATCACACAATATTTATCCAGTGCTCAATTAACTTACTTATATAAACTTATTACGATACTTGTATTTATTTCGCAGTCCTGCTTCAATTTGATTTCTTAATGTGGATATGAGGGAGTTTCCAAAGAAAGGACCAATGTTTTTACATAGTGTCGCTATTATTGCCTTAAGGTTGACATACTGTTTTCAAAAGTGGAGGAGCTCTGCCATATACTTTTTCCAGAAAATGTCAGCCAGTGGATAATTCTGTTCTTTTGACAACTCTCTTCCGTGATCAATTTTTCTTCTGGATAGAAACTATTTTCCCAGCCAATTAAGCACTACTGCCTACGTGTTTTACATGCTATATTAAACGTTTCTTTTCTCCACACGCTACTTGTCGTAACTTAAGCCGGATGTACATTGAACTACTTTGGTGTTTTCAAAATGCTACAACCTCGTTTATTCGTCCTTGTTCTATGACTACGCAAAAAAAAAAAAAAAAAAAAAAAAAAACTATTGATTACTATTTAGCGTATACAAAATAAAGAATACAGAATATGCCTGTACTTGTTGAAACGGTTCCAATGAATCTTTTATTACTGGAGCATTGGACCACCTCCCTGTTCTCTCCTCTACCCTGAGAATTTTCACCCTCCTTTATTTTATCCCAATATGGCGCTTCAATCATAACTTGAATAAAGAACTACCACTTTTTTCAATTTTGGGCGCAAAGCCAGCCAGTTTGCCACTAGCTGTCCTTCGCTACTTATCCTAGCAGCTTATATTCCAGCCATCCTGGTCCCACAAGACATCCCAAACACCCTTGTGTCCACTGTGGCAAAAGGTGTAATCAAAACCACCGGGCGGTAATCAAAGTGACTCTTGTGTTTAGAATGGATCCCTGCGATGTAGCATCTGAAATATCAAATGACTTCTATATATGATTGTAGTCCCGAGAATATCACAATTTAAAATTTTACATTAATGAATGTTTCAGCGACTCCGACTTTGCCCATTTTAGATTCATCATGTGAACATATGAACGACCTTCCGTAATACTCGATCACAAAATAACTCTGATCACGAAGCCAATGAACTATTCCATATGATTGTTTTTAAAAAAAGAGGGATTACATTTTATCACATATATAAAAGTCCAATTATCCAAACTCTCAGAACTTAGGCTTTTAGCACAGTCAACTTCTGCTTCTGTCATTGCTATCTCAGAGACATGGCTGGATAATTCAGTCACAGACTCTGAGATTGGGATAGAAGGCTACTCTGTATTAAGAGCTGACAGAGACTGAACTGGCGGTGGTGTGTGTATCTATATAAAAACTATTCTTTGCTTTTTAAATGTTAGAACTGATTTGCAGGATTCAGATGTTGAATCACTGTGGATTGAATTGCTCTTGCCAAGAACTAAACAATCATTGTTGGTGTGGTGTTACGTTCCCCTAATGATAATGACTTTGTAGAGCATTTGAAAATATTGTTTCGAGGCTTCGATATTTGTGAAGGTCATTTATCCTTGTGATTTCACATTGATGTCTTAGCCCACAAAAAAGTGGTGGCATATTAAGGACCATCTTGACATGTTGTTGTATTTTGGACTGCAAAATTTGATTAACGAACCCACTAGAAGCTCTAAAACAAGCTCTAGTACTCTCGATCATATTGTGTGCAATAATAAGAACAGGATTTGCACAATTTGGTACTATAACTAATGGCATGAGTGACATCTCCTGATTATTTACTGCACCCGTAAAGTTGTCAAATGCCAGATCAAAGGTCACAACACCGTCAGGATTATATCCTTAAAAAATATTCTGTTGAGCGCACTGCTGTCCCGCTATTTCATCTGCCGACTGGTCATGTGTATTGTAGCGATGTTGACAGAGCTTGGAGTGTGTTAAAACTATTTTTCAAAACATAATTGATTCCCTCCCTTGCTCCAATTAAGGAAGTAAGATTAAAAGCCCACACTGAACCATGGATGACCAGTGAAATCCTTGATGTTATTAAAGAAAGGGAAACCTTCTCTATCGATACAAAAACATAAACAACCTGCTCTGTTTTACAGAATATTGTAAGATCCGCAAAGAATTCAAATTCAAAAGCGATATATAAGAGGGGCTAAGTCAGTGCTTTTTGGGAAAAATTGAAGAAAATAAATTAAACCCTACAAAAGTTCTGGAGGCATCTCAAAGCACTTGGTTATAGTACAAAAACCCAAAGAGCAGTCTCGTGTTTTCCTTGAAATATATGGTGAAAAATGTTTTAACTCAACAACTGTAACACATGACATATATCAAATACCTTTTACACGTTTGCTAGCACTTTGGTCAGCCAACTGCCTGCACCTCTGGGGAAATTTGGTGTGGAATCTCAACTTTTCTGGATTATTATAGAAGATCTGCTGGGCGATACAAGAATGATGTTTTTCAATTGTCTCCTGTGTCGAGTGATTTTATTTTTAAAAAGATTGCGTTCACTCAATCCCAAACAAAAGCACGGGGCTTGATTGAATTCCTTCACGATTTCTTCAGAGATGGTGCAGATTTGCTAAAAAAAAAAAATCAACTACCGCATTTGTGAATGTTTCTATTACATTCAAATGTTGTTTCCAGGGATTTTAAATTGGCACTGTAAAGACATTATTTAAAAAAAAATCGTCGCGATCAGAGGGTCGGTAAGTATTTTATGCGTATCTCAAAAATACTGGAAAAAGCAGTGTACTTCAACTGGATCTTATTTGAAAGAAAATATATTCTCTAATGATTTTCAATCTGGGTTTAGATGGGGGTTTCTCAACTACCTCTTGTCTGATTCATCTGATTACATCCAAAATCAAATGTCTACTGTCAGTTAACACAGGTATGGTTTCTGTTTATATCTCCAGAAAGCATTCGACACTGTTGACCATGTTATTTTCTGCAAAACTCAGGCAATGGGTGGTCACAATCAGTGATGGTTAAATCTTTTTTAATGCAGGACACAAATTGTTATGTTGAATCAATGTGATTCTGATTCGCTCACTCTGTCTTGTTGCGGGTCCCTCAGGGGAGCATTCTGGGTCCACTGTTGTTTCTTCTTTTTTATGTTAATGATATGGTCAGCAGTGTTGACTGCAACTCTTGTCTCTACGCTGATGACAGCGCCTTGCTGGTATCCCGATAGAGATCCTGATAGTATTACTATTAAGCTTGGTAAAGAACTTGAGACATGTAGACAATGGTTAATCGATAATAAAATTACTTTGCATTTAGGGAACAGAATATGTTATTTGGGACTAAACTGAAACTCGCAAAATGTAAATCTGTTATGTCACTGTGATGGTACCCCTCTGAATACAACTCAGAAAATGCAAAGTACTTTGGTGTAAATTTTGCTGTATCAGTAAAACACGTGAAAAGGTTTTGCTTGGGAAGTTCTTAAAAGCTGGTTCTAGGTTAAAGGTTGTTGTATAGGTATGCGGGATGTCTAAATAGCAGAACAAGAAAGTCCTAGTTCCACACTCAATCTTATGTCATTTGATTATTCATGTTCGGCTTGTTTTCAAATGCTTCCTCCTCAATATTAAAAAACAGACTTCAAACACTGCAAAATAAAATTTGTGTTTAGGTTTATCTTTCATTGAGCCCCCCGAGCCATGTGGGTCCAAAAAGAAAGGGATAAAATGGTTTTGTCTGTGGTGATAGGGGAACTCAACAAAATTAAACCAGTTTTCAAAATAACAATGATATCACCGAATATCTGAAGTGCAATTTCACTCAAACGTGTGCTACAGTTCATAAATACAGTACCGGGTAGCCTACACAACTTGCTCTGCCAAGAACTCTGCCAAGCTAGAAATTCTTTCTTTTTAAATACTGGTATTGCAACAATGGAACAGCTTAAACCCAAGGTTATCAAGCAGAAAGAAAATTTTTTCCTCAATTCCAAAATTGCAGTCAAAAACCTCTGATTGAACAAACCTTGCAGGTGAATTGTGATCTGTGTTATTAAAGTTTTAATATGTCTCTTTTTGGTTGCCTTCAGTATCACATACATGTGCAATATACTTTGTTTATTTAAACTATTTTTAATTTTTTGGTGTTGATGTATTTGTAAGGTTTTTTTTTCTTTCTTGCCGGCTTGTCTCATTTGTCCCATTTGTGTTTTCCTTGAGGGCCCCAATGGAAATAAGCCTCCTTATAAGAGGCCTTTGGGCTAACCCTGGTACTCAATGGTTTATTATCTATATCTCACCAAGCGTCAAATTTGAAACTGGTAATTTAGTTGTGCAATACTTAATCATTATTCTTACATTTAATTGTTTTATTATCATTTTATAGGTGCTAATTTTATGTATTTTTTTTAATCTGTTTAAAAAAAATAAAAAAAATAAAAAAAATAAAAAAAATACTTCTTTTTGTTTATGGTATACTTATCTTCTTGAAAGAAATTAGCAAATGGAAGTACACATTGTTTGAATATTTGTACATAAAAACACCCAACTTCCCCGATATCAAATATAAATGACTTCGATACATCAAGTGCTGTTTAGAAATAATCCCAACGCCCCATGTTGAGTTTACAATATTTTCATAGATGTCATATAATACCAAACATTTCTCCATACAAGGCCCGTATACAAGAACACGAATGCATTAATTAAGATACCATATCTTTTTCATAAACAAAGTATTTTATTTCATCCATTTACACACACCAATATTGCGGTGAAATTATTTTGGATATTCTATTCATGACATTTTTGCCGTCAAGTTTTCAATTTCCGATAAATACCCCTAAAACACGGTGTAATAGGAGATCAATCCGCCCCGGAGTCATAGTCTGGGGCCCATAGAACACGAAATACAACTTGAAACTAATGTTGCGTGGAGGGTCAATTGAATCATGTTGCCCTTTCTTTCTCCGTTGTAGGTGTACTATGAGTCACGGAATATAAAAATTTTAATTATGTTCAGGTAGTTTGTTTCACCACTCATAATACGTGACTGTTCTCAACCAAGTGTCCAGGTGTTACTTTACCTCGCTTCCTAATCCAAGGATATCATCTTCCGGTACCCCAACATTACAACAATATATACTTTTCCTTGTTAAGTAAGTTACTTACAACTTCCAAATTTTATTTGAATCTCAACATACAATTTTAATGTGAGTGGTATTTGTGTATTAAACAGCCATTCCAGCTATTTTCCGGTTTACCGTAAACAACCCATATCCTTACTTGTAAAAGCATCATAATGGGAAACAGACAGTCAAAATATGTTGCAGATGATATGCGAACAATGCAAGGTTTCTAATGGCACCAACATCTCGGGTTTGATGGTGTGAATTAAAGGTGGGGTCCAGGCGGAGGATCGGACAGTGCCTCTTCTTTCAAATTATGAGTTATGCACGTGAGTCACGCCTTGCTACCTGGTCGTCTGGACATCGACTGACTTATACGCGCGCTTTATCAAAAAAAAAAAAATCAGCGTGATGGCGCTCTAAACAATAACATACGAAATATCTTGAGGTGATAGCAAAGGGTGACTGTGTAACAAAATGAGAGAGTTTCCTATTTACCATGAAAACATGAACGAAATAAACCGTGACCGTGTATACAACGAAGAATACAATAGGTAGGACACTACATCACATATAGGATGCTGTAATTCATGACACAGGTGTATAAGTTTTTATAATAAAAAATTGTAATTTATTTTGCCTGACCAGTCAAAACACCCATTGTGACTAATTAAAATATGATTCATTAGCCACCTAATTAAGCGATTTAATATTTTTTTTTTTTTTTTTTTTTGTTTTATAGTTGAGGGGGTCTTTGTTTTATAGTTGAGGGGGTCTTGGGTCTTTGGGGGTCTTGGGTCTTTGTTTTATAGTCACCCGTTATGCACGTGAGTCACGCCTTGCTACCTGGTCGTCTGGACATCGACTGACTTATACGCGCGCTTTATCAAAAAAAATCAGCGTGATGGCGCTCTAAACAATAACATACGAAATATCTTGAGGTGATAGCAAAGGGTGACTGTGTAACAAAATGAGAGAGTGTCCTATTTACCATGAAAACATGAACGAAATAAACCGTGACCGTGTAGAAGTATACAACGAAGAATACAATAGGTAGGACACTACATCACATATAGGATGCTGTAATTCATGACACAGGTGTATAAGTTTTTATAATCAAAAATTGTAATTTATTTTGCCTGACCAGTCAAAACACCCATTGTGACTAATTAAAATATGATTCATTAGCCACCTAATTAAGCGATTTAATATGGCCGCCAATACAACAAAGCATCTGATATTTATCTAGTTTTGAGCGTAGAATGGTAACTTGTTGTATACACCAATGCTTTAGTAATCAATATATCAATTGAGACCATTATGAAGAGCTTTCAATAACTTGATAATCAATCAAATCAAACCATTCAAGATGGCTCTAAAATGGCCAAATTCATCACTACATATAGCCGAGAGCTCTAATATTTGTATATCACTATAACCCATTCAGAACAGTTTTAAAATATAACATAATCAAAGTGATTGATATCTGCAAGATGGCATCCTGAGCGTCCAATGTGGCTGCAAATGTCAGTCAGCAAAAGTCAGTAATTCATTCACGCTGTTGGCTAAAGATATTTTTGTGGATTTTAGTTGGACTATCACTTCCAAAAATCACACTAAGACCATCGTAAGGGTCAATGAGTCGTTATTCATCAAATATCCCAATATGGATGCCAATGGACGCCTAAAATCTACCAAAAACAAAGAGACACTTAGAAAGAGAGAAAGGTCCTTTACCTTGCCATTTTTTCGTCTTCGTCATATCTTTCTAGTACTTGTTCATCGCGTTATCTCCTCCTCTGTCATATTCTTGCAAAGTAAAAAGATCACCTGGTGAGATCAGTCACGTTTTCAGTGTCAACAAACTGCCTTGAACATGTTGAAAAAGATAATGAGATAGAAGCATGATAATTTATTGCTCTCACTCCTTCCTTAATTTAAGGGGGTTCGTGGTATTTTTTGTGTTTGGACCCTTCATGAAAACAAAGAGAATAGACTATTAGGTCCGTATACACAAAAAGTTAGACCAGGTTTAAAGTTAGAACTGGTCTAAGTCAAAATTAGTTTTGTCCAAAATTGACAGTTATTTACATTTTCTTTGTAAATTAATTAGCAAAATTCAAAATAAATAAAAAATATCTCATGTCAACGGAAAGGAAAATGTCTTTTCTGGTGGGACTAAGTTACACTTAGACCACGTCTAATAACTTTTAACCGTCTAACTCTTTCGTGCATACGGACCTTAGGGATCGGATTTTTTAAGTAAGTGTCATTTCCCTTCATATTGGATACCTCTCTTGGATGGTATCTTACATAGATTACTCTGATTACTTGGTGTCCCTTCAGCATCAATTAAGAAATGCTAAGGTCTGGCCGAATTTTTAGAAAGACGGTGTGGCAGGAGATATAGTCCGCCTACAACGGTGAAGAATAGGGCACTCGATTCAGTTGACTCTTCACGCGACATTAGTTTCACGCTTTATTCCGTTGTCGTCTATGGAGCCCGAACTGTGGTTCCTACCGGACCATATCCCCTCACACAAAAATCCATGTTTTCACGAGGAGCATAGGATAGGAATGAGAGCATAAAAGTCCTGCCTCATGTAGGAATGTGTTTGGGCAATCAAAAATGTACTCAAAATATAAGCGGCTAGGGGTCGACCAGGCTCTGAAGTTTCAATTGCAAATTCTAAGTCTAAAATAACAGATTAAAATTTTGCGTGAAATGTGGAACCCACTACTTTTAGATTACAAGACGTGTGCCTGTACACGAACGCCACACAACTTGAGCTGGCAGAAGGTCGTTTTTTTTGTAATGTACTTAACGGATAAAGCGCACACATATCATCTTGATTGACAAGGTTACCTGGTCGGCTCCTAACCGCATCTTTCAAAGTCACCCTATACAAACCCCTTAAACAATTTCATCATCAGTCTTGTAATTTTCAAATGAGATGGTGTTGATTACCCGTTGTGAAAGCAACTATAGTCCGGCAGGAGCCATAGTCCGGGCTCCATAGACGATAACGGAATAAAGCGTGAAACTAATGTTGCGTGAAGAGTCAACTGAATTGAGTGCCCTATTCCTTACCGTTGTAGCCGGACTGTGAGTACGCCGGACTATAATTACTTCTACACCGGGTTGATGACATACAATACGCTATTGCATTGAAACGATTGGAATTCTAACTTGATTGTCCCCCAATGTCAATTATACGACCCATGGAACGTACAATCATTTACATCTAAATCCTTGCCCGCAGCGTATTTTTGTTATCTTGTAATCTTGAAGAAAGTCATACCCCTTTTTTTTAATTTTATTTATTTATTTGTTAATTGTTTGTTTATGATTTTAAGATTAAAGGCCAAGGTGCCCAAAGGGAAAGGACACCATGATAAATTTACATTATTCCATATTGTTGAAGTGTAAAACACTATTGTATTTTGTTGTAAGGCTATCTGTGTCGTGACCAATGCTTTTTTTCCGAATTTTAAAATAATGTTTTGCCCCTAATTTTTAGGTTTCTTTGTGCGACTCTAATTTTATTACTTAATTGTTATTGTATTTTTGCACAGTGACCAATGCTTTTTTTTCCGAATTTGAAATAATGTTTTGCCCCTAATTTTTAGGTTTCTTTGTGGGACTCTAATTTTATTACTTAATTGTTATTGTATTTCTGCACAGAGACCAATGTTTTTTTCCTAATTTGAAAATAATGTTTTGCCCCTAATTCTTAGGCTTCCTTGTGGGACTCTAATTTTATTACTTAAATGTTATTGTCGTATGGCCCCATCCCCGCATACCACTGCATGTGTGGTTCCATTCCTTTGGGAATGGAACCCCTTTTGTCCATCAAATATCTGTCTCATGCTTTATTCCGTATTTATTTATTGCAAATGGATGCACTATACATTGTTGGTATTTGTTTATTTAAACACTAACAAAATAATTACAACAATACAACAATAATAACATGACAAAAAGAAAACACACGTATGAGTAAATGCATTGTCACCATCGAAATAAATTTAAAAGGAAATTAAAATGACAATTGACTGACCATGGCAGAAGTTACCCTTCCTATATACTTACTAACATTTTATATCTGATTAAGAATGTAAAGGAAAGTCTATTCCAAGATCGCGCTTGTGTCATGGCATGGTTGTAATTCATTTAACTTCTGACCACTGCATGTTCCTTTAAGCATTTTAATGGTTACAGAATTGATTGTCCTTTTTGCGGTTTCTGATATTAAATTATTTACATCCAAACCTGGAGTAAATTAAATCTCAATACAGATCCTTTCTTTTACACGGAACGTGTTTTGCTTAACACAGCTAACCTCATACCGAACTATCTAATAAATGAAATTAAATACTTTTCATAGCAGTGTGATTTTGTGTCTGATTTAATTATCAATCTTGTGTAGATTGTGTATATGTTGATCCTGAAAGTATGGATTTTTGCCTTTTTAAAGCATTTTCTTAATGGATTCTTTGCTACATTGCCGTAACCAGATGGTTTGCTACGCCGCCGCAACAAACAATATTTATATTCGGTAACCTTGTGAGTGTACACGTTTATTTCTGGTTTAAATAATTGGCTGAATATCGACATTCTTACTTGAAAAAAAAGTTGGCCTTTCCACCACTGGTTGTCTAAGAATTAAAAGAGTTTGATATGATTTTTTAAAGATGATGTCTTAATGTAGATGATAACATATCAAAGGAAAGGTTAGGACAATGATGGAAACAACGATGGAATGTCGCAACTACGTAGCTTTATATAAAGAGAGTTTTTTTCTCTTGCATGACTGAAGTGAGAAGAGAGGGAAAATTGAATAAGATTTGTGTTAGTATTACTTGAAACTTGGTCCCAAACTCACTTTGTCCCATTGTGCAAAAACAATGATTATTCGGTTACTCATGACCGCACATGAACAAATTACCTATCGTTGGAAAGAGGAGATATGTGGCTTTAATATGGCATTAATTATTTTGATGTAATTTTACACAATTACGACAAAAATTTGGGAGAAGTTTTGTTGCGTTTTTATTGATACGCATTGTATAGAACAAAGAATCGGTTTACATTTACTTACCCAGTGTGACAAAATGAACAATTTACATTGCAACCAGTTCGATCAAAATCGGACCATTCTGTAAATTTTACCCCAGGATGACCTTGAACTGTTATGTGCCTATTGCACTGAAACTATAACTCATAGATAGGGCAAACTATACCTTTTTTAAATCTTAGCCCAATAACTTGGTACATCTTTCAAATCAATTCAATCAATTCTAATTTTTGACTCCTGTACAAACGTTGCCCTCTTATCTCAACATATCCCACTAGGTTGATTTTGGCAAACTTTTAATATATTATTTTTGGACAATTTCACATTAATACATTTTTTTTTGCAATTTGTTTTGGGTCAAATCATAAAAATACTGGACTATTAGATCATATTCGTTTGCGTTTTTGTGCGACAGGGAATCATCCACGGGTTTGGGGGTAGTCCTTGGTCGGACGATGGTTAAAGCTTTAAGAAACCTTAATTAATGTTAATGACAACACCTTCGGGAATCCTTTGTAGAACAGAAGGATAGGTTTTTCAGCCAAAAATATTTTAGATCCACAAAAAGGTTAACATTGCCTTTCGCTTTCTTAAGTTTTAAAAATGTACGTCAAAACATGCCATAAAAGAGAGGTAGCGTTATTTGTCTTGTTAGATCTAGGAGCAAAAATCCACTAAGCACAAGGCAGGGGTCCGCTTCGTGATTTTTGAAAAGTTGTAAACATGGCATTTAGGGAATTAAGGGATATATCACATAAAACCTGACAGGAATACCAATTTTTGTGGTTAATTGTAATTAATTGCAAATGTTTTTCAACATTTTTTTTTCTTGTGGCAAGAATATTTACTTTGACAAAATAAATCATTCAAGGTTAACTTACTCAAACTTTCCACGTGTGTATTAAAATGAACTATCATATTCAAGTCTGTAGGAACATAAAAGAGGAGTTATAGTATTCTTCCCACAATGCAATTCTTCCAATACAATTTTTGCACTGGTTGTCACATGAATGTATAGCAACCAAAATACCTAAATGAACATAACTCATCCCAATCTTGCAATTTAAGTACTTTTAAGGACATAGCCTTCTTCCTGGTCCGTTGTCTTGGAAAGATTAACCCTGGTCTGGTCTAACCAACATATTTTCATGTTCAACCCCTACACCTTTGCTTACGAAATTCCCAATGATGACAAATTTGTATAAATGTATGTTTAAAAAAGCTATAGGTCTCTTCTGTCTATTGATTTTTAAATAATTTTAAAAAAATTCTAAATAAATTAAAAGATTAAAAAAATACCAAAAGACCTTTCTTTGTTACTTAGTAATCCCAGGACGGTTCAAGTTATCCGATATTTGCTGAAAATTGCCCGATTTTCACTTCGCAGAAAAAAAATCGTGCAAACGATATTCTGTTCTACATAATAAATTTCAGTTTTATTTGTGGTTTTGTTTCTTTTTTAATCAGAGCAAAAATATCGCGGAGGTTGCACCATTTTTTGTTTTACTAAAGGATAATTGATAATTGAAGACGTTTGGTCATTAAATTGAGCGTTTTTTGACAAATTAAAAACCTTCGGAGTTTGCAACATTTTGCCCCCCCGGCCATTTTGCATGGTAGGGTAGTTTACGTATATAATGCAACCATTTACAGCTAATTTTGCTCTAGCACTGCCACTTTTCGGGAAAAAAGTAATATTGACTGAGTCAAGAATGGACATAATTAATATCTGTCGTAGAGAAATCCTTTCCTCAACATCAACGGACGAAATATGAATTTACTTTGATTAAGCTTATCTGATGATATGAGCACGTTCTATACACTTTAATTTGATAAAGATAGCAAATATATCTGACACTTGGATAAACGTGTGGGTGCCACCTATCGTTTATCCTATGGTGAAAAATACAAAACTATCTTGATCGTAGAGAGCTTTTGTGTTAGCGTTACCTTGAATTGATGACCATAATGAGCAAAGCAGTCAAAATTTCTTTTTGTTTGCTTAATTGTTTGCATTTTCTCAAGGGGTAATATCTTAGCTTTATCAGCGCTTTTAAGAGCTGATAAAAGGGCTTACTACTCTAGACACTGTTAAGGATGACCATTGAAAAAGAGAAATTCGGAATCACGAAATTGACTTTTCGGATTGGGAGTGGACGACCCCTACGGCCACGTCCCTGAATTCATGATGAGTTATAGAATTAAATGTATATAGCCTGTCTAAAATGGTACAATCAGAAAATGACGTTTTCACCATGACATTTTTAAAGAACTTTGCTAAAACAATGTCTTAAAGAAGGGACACGGTCCCCACAATGCATCTCGTATTGTGCCCATTTCCATCCGGGAACTTGTCCCGGAGTTCATGTTTACAAAATATTCTGTTGTTCGTTCGCGTCGCCGAACAGTGCCTAAAACTACAATACAAAGTACCTTTTCACGTGAAGTTAATCTTACAGAAATGTAGAAGAATATCATGGAACACACACACACACACACACACACAAAACAAGCGAGGCACTGATGTTGAAATTTACGACAAAAGGTGGCATTTTCGATCCTAACCGTGCCCTAATTGTTACCTGCCGGACGAATACAGTTCAACTGTGCAACGTCACAGATAGGTTAAGTTCAGTATCGTAGGAGCCCGAATGTTGCACCAACAATTTATTTTACTTTTGCAACGAATTTGTCGAGAAATTTCTTCTATTTTTGCAAGAATACTTATAATTTTTGCAAGAATATCTTCTACTATTTCAAGAATATGGGAAGAAACTACATAATGTTGTGGGTAAACAAGGATGAATTAGTTTTCAGCGAAGACACTTGAAAATGCATACATCGAACACCAAAAAGGTAATACGAGGTCGTGTTTTGCAAATGTGACGATTTCGTTTCAGTCCATACACATGCATGGCATTTAAGTGTTGACTTGGCATTCGTAAGAGTAAAGATAAGAGAAAAATAACAAGAATTCTAATTTGTTTGGACAGCTATAGCAGGAATATGTCTGATAAGGTGTTAATAACCTTCCGTGTATTAGGCATTTCGGCCAAGTGCACTTTTATACAGCGTTTAATGAAATTGGTACGTATCAATGATTGTCGCTTCTTATCACATTCTTTTTAAAACAATTATATAAATGTTACCGGATTACATTTCGTAAAATCGGATGATTTGGTATTAAAGAACGTTTTAACGTTATCACCGGAAAGCTTATTTCACTATCTTTAATTTGCTCCAAAGATAATTCCAATCGGATAAGTATAGGCCGAGCTACAGTCTTTTGAATCAAGTAGTCATATCCACGGATTCCCATTTGAATGCACGGCGGCCAACTAAGCAAATGACTTCCCAAAGTGATGTTTCTGTCAAATAAAGTGGTTTCTTAAACGTGTTAAAGATAATGATAATGGTAAGTTTTATTTCAAACACTTTTTTCAATATGTGGCATTTTTGGTCTACAAATATAGACAATACTTTAAATCTCAAAAGGTTGCCATCGATGTCTGTTTCTTCATATGGTATGATTCATTCAACTCCTCCTAAATCTGATACTGGTATCAAGTTAATTTATTTTTTAAATGATTTTTATGAGTGATGAGGATGTACAAACGTGAAGAGGGCATCGATGGTAAATTGAGACTGAATTTCGCGGGGTTATTATAACGTAACATTTATTCTGCCGTCAATAAATAGCCCGATTTTATTCTGGACACTGATTTGCTTCGCTGAACGCCATTCATTTTAATGTGAATCCGTGGACAGAGCGCAAAACAGACTACTTGATTCAAACGACAATAGCTCGGTCTATACCTAACCGATGAGAATGATCTTTGCAGCAAATTAAAGATAATGAACTGCGCTTTAAGATGATACCACGTATGTTATATGTATGTTACTTAAAAAATCAAAATGGCGGACACAATCAGGGTCAAGTTTTTTTTTACTCACCCTGTATTTATAATGAATGTGTATTTCGTGTAGTCCGTGAATGTGGCAAATTAACACAAACGAGCATCAACAATGTTTGATTTCATTTCCCTTTAGGGTTAAAGATCCCAGTACTAAATACACAAAGGAAGGTCTCAAGACGTCTTGATCTTGAATTCCTGTTGATGTACATGTATATCTTAGTATTTTTTTTCAAAGCAAAATTGATCATAATGCATAGTAACGTACTTGTACCCAGATTCACTAGAGTGTGGACACAAGGATCGAAGAGCTATAATCAGCAAGCGGACTTATTTATTTCAGAGCTCTTTACTCAAATTGGATTATTAGTGTATCAAGTGGCCCAAAATTTATAATTCCAAGCATGTTGGTTGATAACAAGCAGTTTTTAACTCTGCACCCTCGCTTGACGATCCTAAGTCCGTCACTTGTACAGACTGTCCCAATAAAAACTATACAATCAAACTAAAAATTATAAAAAATATAAACTGTGCATTTTTGCCAGATATTTTGATTTTATTTGTAAGAAAAGATCCTAAGCTAAATCCTCGCTTTTATTCCATCCAATTTGATGGACCCTAAGCGGAGATATTGTCAGTTGAACACAAAGGATAAATTACCACTTGGGCCAGTTTCACCTGAAGGTTCAAGAAACTAAATGTATAAGGCGTGTACCATCATTGTGGGATTAAACCCTTTTCAAACAAAAGAATATTGTACAGATCAGAGTGAAGGTATTTTTTTTTTTTTTTTTTTTTGTTAAATTCATTTTAACTGCAGCTGCAGCGGATTGCATTGAGTTGCTGCAGCAAGTGATCGATATATCGGCACTGCACTGCACAGTGCAGCGAAGTATGAACGAACCTTAAGGCAGGAAGACACATAGGGATCACGTTGTCCTCTGTTGTTGTTGATGTCTGTTGTTGTGAAAAAGGGTTAACATTTGCCTGTAATATCCACATACTTTGATGGATTTAAACCAAACTTGGATCACAGGTGCAATATGGCATCCCCCATTTGTTGATGAGGTCAAAGGTCACATACCGAGGTCAAAGGTCATGTGAGGTCAAGTTGAATATAGGCTGAAAATGTAAAATTGACCTCATTTTAAAAGTTGAAGTTCAATTAGAATCAAACTTTGTTTTATGGAGTTTACATGCAAACCCTCATTTGTTTATGAGGTCAAAGGTCACATATCAAGGTCAAAGTTCATTTTATGCGTATCATTCACAAACCGCGACGGCAGGCGACACAAGCGGTCCGAGGACCGATGTACAGACTGTCCCAATAAAAACTATACAATCAAACTAAAAATTATAAAAAATATAAACTGTGCATTTTTGCCAGATATTTTGATTTTATTTGTTAGAAAAGATCCTAAGCTAAATCCTCGCTTTTATTCCATCCAATTTGATGGACCCTAAGCGGAGATATTGTCAGTTGAACACAAAGGATAAATTACCACTTGGGCCAGTTTCACCTGAAGGTTCAAGAAACTAAATGTATAAGGCGTGTACCATCATTGTGGGATTAAACCCTTTTCAAACAAAAGAATATTGTACAGATCAGAGTGAAGGTATTATCATGCATTGAACTAATCAATATATTTTCAGTGAAAGTACCAGAAATTATTATGTTGTGGGTGAAATGAGGGACTCACTCTCAGGGGGACAATAATCATGAAATTCATGGAAATTTGGGGAATTTGACGCTGAAACTAATGTAACAGTCTACAAGTCTGTTGAGGGACAAATGTGTGGACAACGCTCTAATGTGGATGGACAATTTACTCTTCCCCTATTCCCCACAGCCTCCAAGATGCCAGGGAGGAATATGATGAAGAAAGCAGTGTTCAACAAAGAGCAATAAAGGAAAGGATGGTTGTGTTCAAAGATCTTAGTTTACTTTCAACAATGGTGTTTTTATGGTTTTACCTTCTGCTGAAACCTGGAGTAAAGCTGAGACAACAAGACTATTTGGAATTGAATTTCCCAATGCTACACGTATTTATTAGCAATTGCGACATTATAAAGTTATAAATTACTTTATATCACAAGAAGCAGCACTTCATACCTACTTTTTATTTTAATTTTCAATAAAGAATGTTGATATCAGGATAGCCGAAACTGGCCCAACAGGTTTTTCAACTGTCTCAGCTAATTAGCCATAACTCCTGAACCAGACCCCCAAATTACACCAACTAAAAATCTCATGAAAGCTGGAACCCTCCTAAAAAAAGAATCAGTAACACTCCAAATGAGATGAACTTAAATTTTTGGCCAAAAAATTAATCTTTGATTGTATAGTTTTTTTTGGGGGGACAGTCTGTAGTTTTAATATCTATTTCACCTGTACGCACAACGTGGGATTCTTTTGTTCGAGCAACACACACACACACACATGCACGCACGCACACACACACACACCTCTTCAACGAGAGATTGTCAGACCAGATCTTTCTAAGCGATGTGGAACAATGTGCTTCATCCCTCACAAAATTATCCCTTCATCATTTCTATTACGTTTCACCGATTACAGATAAACAGGCGTTAACAATAACACTTTAAAACGTTCTGTAATACCGAATCATCAGATTTCACGAAATGTAATCAGGTAACATTTATATAATTGTTTTAAAAAGAATGTGATAAGAAGCGACAATCATTGATACGTACCAATTTCATTAAACGCTGTATAAAACTGCACTTGGCCGAAATGCCTAATACTCTGAAGGTTATTAACACCTTATCAGACATATTCCTGCTATAGCTGTCCAAACAAATTAGAACTTCTTGTTATTTTTCTCTTATCTTTACTCTTACGAATGCCAAGTCAACACTTAAATGCCTGCATGTGTATGGGCTGAAACAAATGGTCACATTTGCAAAACCCACGACCTCGTATTACCTTTTTTGGTGTTCGATGGTATGCATTTTCAAGTGTCTTCGCGAAAACTAATTCATCCTGGTTACCCACAAAAGTATTGTAGGTTTCTTCCCATTATTCTTGAAATAGAAGAAGATATTCTTGCAAAAATTACAAGCATTCTTGCAAAACATAGAAAGAAATTTCTCGACAAATTCGTTTGCAACAAGTAAAATAAACTTGTTGGTGCCCATTCGGGCTCCTACGATACTGAACACCTTGATTGAAATGATAATAAATTATCAAAATCTAGGAGGAACGCATTTCTGAACACTTGATGATCTTAGGTTGAAGAAAAGAAAGACAAAACAACCGGTAAATTAAAAATAATTTTGTGTAGAAGTGAAGAATATGTACAATACAAATATTGGGAGTTTACCGGTTTTAGGAGTCCAATAATTTCTATTGATTTGACCCCCACAAAATTGCAACAGAAAACAATTTTGGTGTTAATATACTTGAACATAGGCCAAAGATAATCATATAAAAGTCTTACCAAAAATCAACCTAGTGGAAATGTAGAAATAAGGGGGAAAGGTGTGTACGGGGTAAAAAATTAGAATGTTCGAATTGTAATTTAAATGAGTACCAATTTATTGGGCTAATCCTAAGGTTTAAAAAAAAAGGAATAGTTTGCCCTATCGACGCTAGTTGTAGTACAATCGGCCTAAAAACAGTTCAAGGCATCCTGGGGTAAAAGTCAGAGTGGTCCGATTTTGATCGGACTGGTTGCAAACTGTTAAAATTTGTCCCCACAGATAAGTAAATGTAATAGCTTCTTTGTCTTGAACTTTCTATATAAGAATTAAGAGCTATGACTAGTGACCATCCCCCATAGACCATGTAGCCCCCAGTCATCATTTGGGTTTTCCCCAATTATGCAACGAATTATAGATGGTGCAAACTAGTATATTTCGGTGTTCTGTACCCACTCTTGACTTGTCACGATTGGACCGAACAATTTGACACCATTTTTATAACGAACGGCTTATCGAAAATTTACCCCCACGTGACCTTGACCCTATTTTGACTCCATAACTATTGAACTAAAACCTGCAAATGGCAAACTATTACCTTTTTTAATCTGGACAATTTGTAACGAACCAGGCCGTTGGCATACTTTTCGACGCGTTTTGATAGTTTTCATATTTGACCCCTGTATAAACCTACCCCATTAAAAATATATGTTTCCACTCCTTTGATTGTACGTACGGGACTGTTGATATGTTGTTTTAAAGGTATTATCAGTATAAAAATTCTGTATGGAATTGTTCTGTTGCAATTAGTGTTGGGTTAAGGCCTAGGCAGCATTCATTCTATTTTTTATTGCTTTCATTATAATTATAATCATTTATTTTAGATTTGGCGATAATTTTCTGTGGTAAACTAGTTTTATATGCTTTCAAGCGACACTGACGAAGATATGGCAACATACATTTGACCTAATTTAAACCCCTTTTACACCTAAAGATGGAGGGGGGAGTGGAGTTTACAGAGGTTTGGTATGGGACTCCCCTTGTCGATTCAAGGGGAGGGGCGA
>JAMKCH010004486.1:0-74103 GCA_023653785.1 Ophioderma brevispina
TGGTTTGGATCGTTACCTTCGACGACTAATGTTTATGCGGTTATCACATTGATTTGTGTCTTTGCATATTTTTTATTAACTGGCTCTGATTTGACGTTGTATTGTGTTTGTATGTGTTAACCATGAATGTATGCGTCTATTGTTTTGTAGGTAACATGTTAATTTCAGGTGGATGCTCGTTTCAGGCCTTTTAGGCCTTTGAATCATTTTCCTCATGCATTTATGTGTATTGTTTATATGTATTTTAATGTAAGAATGAAAATAAATTTTAATCTTACAATAATACTTTACCCCCTTCCAACGGGGGGGGGGGGGGTTGTTACCACCCCCCTCCCAATGGATTATTCCCTGTCACACAAAACGTAAAGGAATATGAACTAGTCTTTTATGTATCGTAATTCACCTTTCCGCTCTTTTAGCAAAAAATGAAGTTCACCTCAGAGTGTTTTGAAGGTGTGAGGTTGGTTTCCACCTTCCTATACTACGTATGCCAAAAATGGTACTTATTTTACTTATGATGCTACTGCTAGGCCAATTACTGACAATTTTTTTGTATTTTTTCTTATTTTTAGAGTAAACCATGTGAATGCTTACTTTGGCACCCCATTGGGCCCACCCCCCGCCCCCCACACACTAAAAACAATGTGGTCAACTATGCACCTACTACGAAAAAGTGGTAGTGTGCATAGTTGACTAATGACCCTGGAAAATTACATGTTGTTTTGTATGGGTGCAAATTTTGCATTGAATAAACATCAAAAAAACCCTGATCTCATGATATTGGAGATTTTTTCAGACACGACATCTATTTTTGCAGTCATAACAACTCTCGTTATACGACACTATGACGTTATATTGTTAAATTTATTATGTTGTAACTTGAATTTTGAAGAAATTGACATGCGTAGCTACACACTGATACTAAACAAGATGATTTTTGTCCCTTAATTACAAAAAAATCACGGTGTACCCCCCCCACACCCACACTGGTTTGTGAATGTAGTAACCACCCCTGGGTTGACGAGGAGGGATCATAAACTCTTAAATACATTGATTTTGTTAAGGCCTTAAAAGAACCTTAGAAACCTTATCCCCAAGGCAACGGGTAGTTTTCTTTTCAATTCTTCTAAAAGAAGAAGTCGGGTGAGTGGCTCCGATACTAAACCTCAGGCCCTTAACCGTTACATTCGACCCATATCTTTCCACCTGTTAAAATTTCCGTAATAAGAAAACAGATTTTCCGTAAATTTGACGGGAAAATCTGTTTATAAAACAATAAAAATAAAAAACATAAAAAATAGCTAAAAATGTATTTACGGAAATATTCAAAAATTTCTGGCAGCGATAATTTCCGGACTTTTTTTTTGGTTTCCGTATTTTAAATTACGGAAAAATTCGGTTAAAATACCTATTTTTTTTCATAATATGAGACAAAATTCTGAAAATTACTGTCAAAGTTCCGTTACTTGACAAAATTTCTGTAAATTACCCTAAAAATGACTGGAAATAACTGCTGCCAGAAATTTCCGTACATTTAACGGACAATTTTTTTTTAACAGTGTTCCACATGGAAACATTGGCGACCATCATCCCGGAACGACGCCAGGTGAGTGGAGCACAACACTTGACTTGAAGGACGCATACCACACTTGGCCATCCATCTTTCATCACAGAAAAATGGCTCAGTTTTTACATCGACAGCGAGATCTTTCCCGTTTCAAGAGCCTGCGCTTGGGGCTATCCCGGCCCCAAGGACCTTCACACGGATAGTCCAGTGATTGCGAACTCTGCTTGAAAGAATGTTCATCTACGTTTACTTCGACGACTGACTGATCACTGCCCCATCCCCAAAAGCCCTTCGCTTTCAATCCGGAATACCTGCCCTAGTTAGCTCCATTGACTTAATTAACATCAACCGGGAGGAGTCAGCCCATCCAACCATCCAACACCCACAAGTCATAGATTTCGGCAGAGGGATGGTGTTCCCGACAGCAGATAGAACAGCAGCATCGTCCCTCTGCGCACGGGACCACCTCCTCACATTCATCGGCTCCCGCCAAACTTTGGTTACGGCTTCTTGGCTTATCACCCCCTCACAGCCGTCCTTCCCCAATGCCCCTACGTATGAATTACTTATACAGCTTCATGTTCTATCCAAGTTCAGCCCCAATAGAGACAGAATGTCAAGGGTATAGACGTCTCCTCACCGGTCCCACCACGCCCTCAGTGGAATGCACTCACACATTACCCCGGGCGGTCCCCTTCCACGTCCACCATAGACACGTCCAATGCGGACTGAGGAGCCCACTGAGAAGGCTAGCAATTGGCAGTGTCTTGAAATCCAGCCATTGCAAAGCAGCACATCAACCAGCTCTCCGACATCATGTTTCTGGGGAAGCGGGAGCCAGATGGCGTTCACTTTTCTCGTCATATGCCGTTTCCTCGAAGAAAGATATCCAGGGTGCTGGAGAAGCTCTCGAGATCCACGGATGCAACATGCTTCTAATAGCCCCACTGGCCCAGGCAGTATGTTGTGTCCTGAAAGTTCTTCCTCTCACGGTGGCAGAACCGTTTTACCTCCGCGATTAGGAGAGACTCTGTGATGAATCCGTAGCAATACCCAAGTTCCTCTAGCGACAATTCATACCCTCACCTTACCGTATAGCACTTTCACATCAGATCCTACACAGCATCATGCTTTTCTGAAGAGGCTGCTGCCCTGGCAGAAATGCAATTAAGACATCCTTCAATGAGAAAGACTTACAACGTCCGCATCAGGAAGTACCACGCATGATGCCAAGACAACATTTCAATCCTTATATAAGAGTTCCTCACATGGGTTTTTCAGCAACATTGGGCCAGCGCACGCTCATGAGAGCTGCCGCACTGCCACAGCTCTGTCCATCATTACTTTTCAGGGGGCCTACCGTGTCTTGATTGACCTTCCTGAATGACGTCTTGAAGATAATTTTTCACGAGTGGTCCTCCCAGGAAGTCGCTTGTCCCAGCAGGTACTTGAACAGGGCCCTGCGCCTCCTACCTGAGCCCCTTGTTCGAACCTCTGTATCAAGCTAACATGGAATACCTTACCAGGAAGAATGACGTCCTAAATCATGACTATTCTAGTTGTTAGAGCATTATTCCATATCATTTTGGCTGCCCATTTTGAAAAAGTGCACGCTATCATTGTGACTGGAATTTGACATGAAACTGAAAACAACTCCTTAAGAGTATAATTAAGGTCAATGAGCTTTTAATAGCATCACCATATTTTGAAGAACTTTATACAGGACTACTTTATTCTTTATAGTTTTTTTATCATTTTGGCCGCCATTTTGAAAAAAACCGCCCTCAATCGATGAAAACCATCATTGAGAATTTGATATTCGGTTTGTAATCAACTGAATATGGGTTAAGCAATAAGGTCTTATATTGAAAACCAGACTTAATCAACTTTCTGAAGCCTTTATTACATGACTATTTTTATCCTTTTTGATAGCTTTTTAGCATTTTTGGCGGCCATTTTGAAAAAGCGGTCCTCATCGATGAAATCGTCACTGCGAATTAGACAAAAGTTTTGAAATCACCTCCTTATGGTTAAAAAACAGTCCTTTAAATATCGGCTTGTGCAAAAACTTCTGAAGTAGTTGACATGTGCCCCTGACTAGGCAGCTGGGACCTCACAACGTGCAGAACGTAGAATAACTGCAGCCGTAAAAATACGAAACCATTACAGGAACGTAATAACGGCGTAAAATCTCATCTCACGTTCTTGTTGGTTTTTGACTTGTTAAACAATAATTAGAATTAATACGGATACAATCCTCTGACCAATAGTGTGGGTTCACTGTGGGTTTTTACCCGGAAAAAATTGTTATTGAGCTGATTTTTGCACCAGATAAGCAGAATGCATCATACAACACATATCCAAAATCCCCATAATCCCTCTTGGGAATAAAATTTTTATCCAAGATGGCCACAAATTATCTATATCCAGCTTTTAAAGTAAGATGTTGATGATTTTAGTGTTTTTTGATATGTTTTTTGGGGGTCAAACAATCCACTTATGTACAAATCTAAATCACTGACTTCCTTCCACGCAAAAATTCCAAAATGGCCGCCATTTTTATACTTAGCCATATCTCATGTTTTTTAATATGTTTTGAGTTCAAAGAATTCAGTTTTTATTTAAATCTAATCATTGATTTTTTCCTTAACTCAAAAATCAAAATGGCCACCAAAATGGCTGCCAGTTTCTGCGCATGACCATATAATTATCTTCCACTGAACATAATACTTTTCCTTTTCAGTCTCCTGCAAGGAATCTCGGTCAAACGTCGCCAAATAAAAAAAATAAAAAAATTTAAGGAGGGTTGTTTAAAGCAATACTCCCGAAAAGGGGATTGTTCTAAGAACAATAGTAGTAATTTGTTAGTTCATCTTTAAGTCTATTCGAAAGAAGGACTTGGGTGTTGTGTTTATTTGAACTTTAATCAAGGCAATTTCCCTCCCAAAACTGCACAATGGGAACCAGTACGCCGCTCAATTATAATCCTCCTTCGAAAATGGTTTTAAAAAGTTAATTATAATGCAGTTTTCGTATATTCACATAAACGCATGATTAATTATTGGCCTACACACGTACGTCTTGCCAGAAATTGGCATAGAAACAATATGCCATATATATTTCTATTTTTACAACCAAGTACGAGCCATAAATGTCAACTGGAGTGGTGAAGAAATATATACAGATGAATCCAGAAATTGGGAGAAATAACATTTGGGTGGTAAAACACCTCAAGAGGACTTCCTATTACTGAGATGAATATACCTAACCGAGATTCGAAGCAAGTAATCAATGGATTGTTTGCAGCGTGCACGTCTGTACGGATTGTCATGTTAATTCAACGATTCCCTCGACTGACGAGAAGCAGTAATCTTTAGTCAACATTTAATGTATAACCCCCAAGATTTGAGTGGCGGGCTATTTTTAAATCATTGATGCTCACCGTGAGTGTTATTGCGTGTCAAAACGCCTTGAACGCAGTTTAGTACTCCAATGACTTCTGCATATAATCCATGGGAAAACTTAAAATGATCCAATTTTTGTACACTCATTTGTCGACTATAGTAGAATTTTGCTCAAATTTCAATGTTTATGACATCCTTGGATATCTTCAAAATATCCTGAGATAACGAAAACGTTTATTTCCTCTTTCTATATCACAAAATTGGGAACACTTGGACCATTTATGTCTCAAACACTTTATTTTTTACAGAATAATTTAGTTGGACGTTTTATTTTAGTTTTTGAACTATGTCTTATGCAAATGAAGTTATTGATGACCTGGCCCAACCCATAAAGTGGTTAATGTGAGCCGCTCTAAGATAATTAGATTCACAGTTAGGTCTTTAAATTGAGCAAAAATTGGTAAAGGTCCTGATTTGCAGATACCTCGCTCATAGAAAATTAAGGGCTCACAGTGCCAGCGTGCGTCAAGTCATTGCAGCCTAAACGACCTGTTTCGATACGCTCGAGCTGTTAACACTGGAAACTACACTTTGCTTCCGAATCCCTGGTTAGGTAATCGTCTCAGCTATTACATAATTCAGGTTCCGTCTTTTGTACCCGTCCCTTTTACAAACTTCTCTTTATTTAGTTATATCTATTTATTTTATTCACTTATTTATGTTTATTTTTATTCATTTATAATTATTGATCTTGTCATTTTTTGATTCGCTTTATATAAGATTTATTTAGATTAATGTATTTGTTTCGTTTCTTATCCCTCTTTTTCCTTGTTCGGAAGTTGAGATAAGCAAATTATATGTAATGGCGGCCATTTTGAATTGCACATAGAGAAAAGCATGGATAATTTAGATTTAGCCTAAACCATCAACACATCTACTTGAGAAGACAAGATATACTAAATATTATGCCAATGTCACTATTTTGGCTGCCCATCTTTGGATAAAAAAATTCCGAGGGGGATGTGGGGTGCGAGTGGAAAAAGGGTAGAAAGGAAAGGTGGGATGAAAGGGGGGAGAGTAGTGGGCGGAAAAGGAAAAGTGGGCGAGGTTTCGTTTGGGCCAGAGGGTGTGATTTCCCCGGTTCTTCAGGGGATTTTTGATATGTTTTTAGATGTATGTATTCGCATTGTCTGGTGAAAAAATCACTCAATAACAATTTTTTCCACTTAGTATGTGTATTTCTTCTCCAGGGACTATACACCAATTTGTCACGGTGAAGCTTATGAGATCATACCAACTTTTGATTTATACGTTACCCATGTTGTAAAAAAGTATATTTCGGCAACCATTTTCAGAAAAGCGGCAATAAACAAGGGAAAACGTGAAGAACTAAAATTTAAACCAGTTTTTATACACTTTGTTTATATGTATGTGCACATTCTAATGTCACCATTACTTAATCACCATCTGAGTATACTTAGTAATCATGTACCTTACATTGATTCGGAACCTGGGGTCCGTTCCCGAAAACCATGAACGTAAATTTCATCTTACGCCGGCTTAGCTTTTGATACGACCATGGTAGTAGCGGTTCCCGAACAGTGTACCTAAGATGGTCGTAGTGCATTTCTACCAGTAAAACCTACGACAATTTTTCAACGTTAACATAGACTAAGCCGATTCAAAGGTCATTCCATTCATTGATGGGATTAAAATTGGCTCTGTCTGGGTGCAAAAGTCGAGACAACGTTTGCGAATTTTACCATGTGCATATATCATCAGGTGTGAATGGTTTTTATGTAAAGGATATTACACGATTTACTCTCCATTCGTGGCTGAGAATTGGCGGAGGGGCGTAGCCCCGACCATTCTCACCACGAATGGATGAGTTACGAGGTAATATCGACTTAACACACATCTGGGACGTCCAACCCTATTGCTTTTTTCGCTCCATTATTTTGCACGTATGGAGTGTTTTTTGAAGTTAGTTGCTCAGTCACAGATAATCAATTCCCGATTAAAGCCGGATAATGTATTCAAAGGTTGGTAGGAATGGTGTGAATTAAGAGCCTTTAAAACGCAATTAAGGGACAAAACATCTGTGATTTTGTATAATATAGAAGAGGAGGTTCAATATTGATCGCATTCTCAAGTCCCCGCATCAGCATTTCGTATGCAGATTTCATTGGTAGAGGGTGCGTTGTTGATGTGTTGTCACAGTTTGCTACAGAGTGGATTTACATTTATATTTGTTACTCGTCAGTGACCTTCATTACCCTGTTGAATATATAGAGTAAAACTCTTATGATGGAAATTACGGCTAAATTGTAAACGAGAAATACAAAGTGGATATAACCCGTCATCTTGGAAATTACAAGCTAAATGCACTGGCAACTTGAGATGCCTTGTAATATATTTTTATTGGATTATGATCATGATTTCGTTGTTCAAAATGAAATACACCTGAATGTGCATGGATAGTGAAATCCAAAATCCTTAATCTGGGGAGTTTTATGGATTTAACCGAAGGATGAGAAGCTGTACATCTGTATCCATAACCCAGATATCCAGTAAATGCCGTATGCAAGAATCATAAAATAAATTCGGGTAATATACTGATCGACATTATGGCTCTATAGATGGGGACAAGATTATCATCGGTAAGGTGTATTTTTTCTCCCTGATATGCCAAGGATTATAGGAACTGGTATAGTGGGAAGGTGCGTGGTCTCGTTTTTAATATTTCTGCATTTGACGCCTCGCATATCAGGTTTTCCAAATCGCATTTTACCCATAAATAAAAAACATTCGTTTTTTAAGGAAAGTTTTTTTTTCAATTTTATTTATCGTGGCCGACTAAAATGTTCGCGTGAAAAAATAGTTTCATACTACCCCATTTAAATGTTTACAGGAGACATTTTTTTTTTATTTTGACATACACTCACACACTCTAACCCTAAAACCAAAATTTAAAACAAAATGGTTCACATGTACGAACTGAAAACCTGTGTACGGCGCATCGGCTATTGAACGTTGGTGCAACGAAAGATTTTGAGGCACCCAAATATTGAAATACAGAAATGCCTTAAGAGAAGACAAGAGGATTTTGAATTTGATGATCGTTCATGTAAAACATAGGCTGAATTTTCTATTTGCACCATAAATTAGAAATTTCAACAATTTTGTAGCCAAAGAAACAATTTATCACTTAATCCTTTGAGAATGGGTGGATATTTTTGGATGAAACCCCGTACATCAGGGCAAAATCAGTACTGTCCGATTTTTTAAGGACGCTTGTGAATCTCTCGTTGCACATTTAATTGGATCTTTAGAAAAGCATGCGTTGATTTTTCTGTCGTGCACGACAGAAAAATCAAGCATACTAATTAATCATCTATTACTCATAAAGACGGTGTATTCAGCTTAATTATTCACTCATGTGTGTTGAATATGTTGACAGGCATTTAAAATAATGCAAAACATCGGTTCGAAAAAATGGGGCGCTGCTTCCTAAAATGTCCCTCTTTAAACTGAAAAAAAATGTAAATTTTACGTCCATAATTCCTATGAAACAACTGAAATTCATGCATATACTTTATCACAAATGTTACATTAGAAATACTATGATTATGATTTAAGCTTAGATCAAATAACAGGAAACACAAATTAAATACATATAAAGAACACGCAAAAGCTACAAAGAACCAGCCAGTTTCGGTTAGATTTTGACAAATTAAAAAAACAATACTGACAAAAATTTCAGGCCTAATTACACGATAAACAAAAAGTTGAAGGAATAAAATGAAATAAAAGTATATCAACCAGCAATGAACTATAAGCTCAAACAGTCAAATTTCAAAATTTCAACACAAAGAATTTATATAGTTGAAATATATTGAAATACTCCAAGTCATACAAAATAAAAAAAAAGTACGACATTCTGTGAGATTCATAACGTACACTAGAAAAATAAACACAACACACTAGTCCGTTTGCTGGGTGGGTCCCCGTGTGCACGAGATGTGTTCCCTAAGTTACTCTTCACACCGATGACTAGACCATCAGACATTTGCTACCCCGGCACTTTTTCGCTAGAGGGCGTTTGTCAAAATGGCCGCCAAATTCCCACTTAACACCATTAATGACGTTTTCATAGAACTTTATGGGTGAAATTGTCCAGTTTTGTAGTGTGTTTCTATATTTGTTGATGTCAATGTATAGAGCGGTAAAATTCACTACTAATGTCTTTCCTAAAGGAGGGCGCTTTTCAAAATGGCCGCCAAATGGAATTTAGCACCTCATAAATTCATGATTTCGACTAGCCCCTTTAGGGGTTGAAATGGCCCAGTTTTTTCAGTGTTGCTCTAGTTTGGATGTAAACTAGATAGAGCGGTCACATTCACCACTTAAATGTGTTCCTAATGGAGGGCGCTTTTCAAAATGGCCGCCGGAATGCTATTTAACCACCTTATAAATGGGGGGGAATTTTTTTTAATGTGCCATAAAATGGGTTAAAATGGTCCAGTTTTTCAGTGTTTTCTATATTTGTTGATGGCAAATGTTCCAGAGCGTCACATTACACTACTTAAATGTATTTCTAAGGAAGGCGCTTTTAAAATGCCGCCAAATATAAATTAACACTTCAAATGAAGTTTTACTAGCCAAAAATGGGGTAAAATGGCCCAGTTTGTCAGTGCTTTGCTATATTGTTGATGTCCAAATGGTATAGGAGTCGGCCACCTTCACCATTTCAAGTATTCCTATGGAGGGCGCTTTTAAAAAGGGCTGCCAAAATGCGATTTAACACCTGTGATTAATGTTTTGATAGCATAAAGGGGTGAAATGAAACCCATTTTTTCAGTGTGTCCCTGTTTGTTTATTGTTTTCTTTCCTCCATTATTTTTTTAGTTACTTTATTATTTCTAACAAAGTTTCGTGGTTTCATTTTCCTCCTCTGCGTTAAGACTTCTCTCTCCTTCATTACTTTGAATGATTTTCAGTGAATTTTCAGTTTAATTGTTTGTCATACTATGCTGTTATTGGTGATATATTACAATCTAAGTGCTGATAGGGTTGTGCACTTAGCCTCTTTAACCTAGATGAAGCAAAAAGATTGTACGATTTCCTCCTGAGACAGCGTAAATGATATTGGCAATCATGCTGTGAGCACACTCGTACGGGGGAACCGATTTCCACATTACCTACTTGTGAAACCTGATTGCCAATGTCGAAAGCTGAAGACAAATTCTGCAGCCTATTGGATATTTTCTCAGATACAGCTTTGGATCATGTGGGGAAGTCTGCCTCAGCTGGAAACAGGCTTGATATAATTCTTTGGATTCTTACATTAACAAATCTGTGAAGGACTCTGAGCTACCATTAAATTGAATTAACATATCAACGGGATTTACCCCTCCTGTCGATATATGGGTTGAAATGGTCTAGTTTTTGTATAGTTTCCTATTTGTTTAGGTAAAATGTATCGAAGGGTCCAGACTCAATACACAGACCAATAAACGTATCCCTGATGAGGGTGCTTTCGAGATTACCAACAAATTAACAGATTTGTTCCAACAAATCTGACTAGGATCATAACCACATAGGAGGAAAATAATATGGTTACCATAAGGGCCCTTACATTTAGGTATCAACATGTCAAAACTTGTCCTCATGTAGGCATCATAATCATTACCACCTAGATCTGCTACAATCGCGTGCCATTCAAATGCCATCCATGGGAACGCAAATCATAGAGTAATAGCACAAATGCATCAATAAATAAACAGTTGCTATGATCGGTTGTGCTTTCATTGACTGCATACATAGCATGATAAGGAATGATCATCACCTCTTATAAGCTCGGTAACCTCATTACTGGAACCACCAAATAAGAGAAGCAAGTAGTCATCCGCTAATCCTGAAAATTAGAACTTGAGTATATTTCTATTGTTAGTAATTTGAGCTTGCTTTTTTGGCAGATTACTCATGGAGAGGTGTGTCTGGAATTTCTCCTTGTTTTACGTTTGATGCCCAGAACCTGCCCGATATTGACTGTTGAATTGGTGATCTGACTCTTCATCACACTTTACCTCACAAATAGGGAAACTAGACCATTTCAACCCATATCTCGACAGGAAGGGGTAAGTCCCGATTGATTTTTGTTAATTCAATTTAATTGGTAGCATGACTGACGTTGTTTTCGCGCGGAGTCCTTCCCAGATTTGCCATGGTAAGAATCAAAGACTATATATCCAGCATGTTTGCAGCTGACGCAGATCACACATAATCCAAAGCCGTGCCTGTCAAATCCCCAAATGTTGGTGCGAATGTTGTTCTCAGCTTTTTCAGACATTGTGTTCATCATGTCCACTATATAACGTGTGGAAATCTTCTCTCCTCCTTCGAGACACTTACAGCAAGATTGCCAAGTTCTCATTAGCGCTCATCTAAATCTTCCCTTCCCCAATCATATTGCTCGTCGAGGTGACAGCTGGTCAAAGAGCACAACCCTTTATCGCACTTGGATTGTAATAATCACCAATAACATCATTGTACTGGAATAATCAATCATCAAAATCCATAAACTGAAACACAACGAGAAAATCATTAATTTTTTCAATACAAATAAAACTTAAGAAAAAAATGAAACCACAATTCAAATGTTAAGTAACTAAAACGCAAAAAACAAATGATGGCGAAAAAAAATGGGGAACACTGAAAAACTGGGTCATTTCACCCCTTTGGCCTCTTTAAACATCATATAAAGATGTTAAATCGCCTTTGGCGGCCATTAGAAAGCCAAAATCCTCCATTCGGAATACAATTTAAGTGTGTGAATGTGACCGCTCTGGTACTTTGAACATCACAAAATAAAGCAAAACACTAAAAAATGGGCATTTCACCCCATTTTTTTTGGCTATTAACACATAATTATGAGGTGCTAAATAGCATTTGGCAGCCATGCTGAAAAGCGCCCCCAATCCTTGGAATTACATTTAAGTAGTTAATGTGACCACTCCTGTAGCATAATGACATCAACACTATAGGGACACACTGAAAACTGGACCATGTTACCACATTTTATGGCTATCAACATCATTATAATGTGTTAAATGCATTTGGGCTGCCATTTTGAAAACGGCGGGGTCGAGTCAAAGGAATAATTTAAGTTGGATGACAATGTGACCGCTCTATACATTGACATAAAACATAAAAGAAAAACACTACAAAACTGGACCATTTCACACCCCTATATGGTATGACAAATGCCATTTTTTTTTTTAATAAAATGTGTTCAATGGCATTTTGGCGGCCATTTTGAAACGCCTCTAGCGAAAAAGTGCCGGGGCAGCAAAAGTCTACCCTCACTTTTTTGTTATGTCGGATGGTCTTTACTGGCAGTGAAGAGTAACTTAGGGTACATCCCATGCACACGGGGACCCACCCACCCAACGGACTAACAACTAAAAAGGAACCAACCAAAAATTAACTCGTTATATGGGTATAACATCGTTATTTTCATGTGATTTTTTTATCAAACGCAATCTATTTCTAAATTGTGCTCATATTGTAATCCCTGCTTTGTATTGTTTTTCCTGCCTTGTTTTGCGCGATGGAGCGAATGTATCCATAATACGCCATTCGTAAACCTCGGCGAAAGCAGTCGCTTTTCGAGTTCGAATGGCGTATTATTGTTACTTTCGCTCCATTCGTGCAAAATACTGGAGCGAAAAAGCAATAGGTGACGTCACATATTTGTGTTAATGTGTGATATCTATAGAACTTTAACAAGTATTAAAACACTCGTACAGGGGGTCGCCTGATTGTCGGTCAACTTGGTCTATTCGTTAATTTTTTTTGTTCGCTTGTGTGTAATGTGTGGTTGTTAAACTATTCAATATTTTTTTTATTTGCTTGTCGTGTAGCTCCTGTGCTTCACTTCTTTTCATCACGGGTTATTTATTAATTCGTTTAGTACAATGTTTAATTATAGTGACTATTTCAGTAGTTATAGCTCTGCGAGGAAGAGCGTTTATTTCATTTCTTGACAATAAGATGTAATCAATGCTCTATTTTGTTTCTTTTTGTTAAAATCGAAATTCGGGAGGGTCCTTAAAAGAATAAATTTAAACTCAATATCGTGTTAAGGATATCATTTTTTTTGTTTTATTGGTCTCGGGTTCCAGATATTTTTTGATATCTAATTTGCCACATTTAGAATGTTTTGTTGAGCAATGAAAATATTACTTGTTAGAGGGCAAGTTGGTCCTGATAACTCCAATAAATTATTTCGTGTGTTACTTTGAGAAAAACGGGTTATAGGGTTATAATTTGTCTGCATAAACATTGATTAATGATGTTACAAGCTGCCCAACCCTTACTCTAACAGCCCACAGTCCATGATGATCCCAATCTTCATAAGACGGACATCTCTCGCGTATATTTGTTATAATTCAAAAGCGAGGACACAATAGGGGTATATGCATATAGTTTTCGTCTTCCTTAGATACATAATATTGTTGGTGTCCAATTATAACTCATTGCACAAGAGCAGTTATTCAGTGAACAGTAATTTTATGCATTTGGAACCTTTTTTTAGCAAATTACCACCTCACATATCTGTTTACTTTTCTTTACAATGCCACTGTAGGTCGATACGCTAGGTGTTGTAATAATATACAAGAGAACTTCTCTCAATACCCTCAAATCTGGCCAGTGCCTTACCTAATAACGATGTCGGTGTGGACGTGTTCACCCTAGCTAGGCCTACGGTACAGAGACAACACGTACTAGTCCTCAACTTAAGTAATGGGAAATAACCATACATGTTTTATATAAATTTTCAAAATTTAGACAATGCTGTACTCATCACTTCCTAATCTGACAGTACTTTCAACTTGGGGAAGGGGATCATTCAACTTTGGAAGTAAACGGGATGTAACTGAAAACTTGGAGGCTTTTGCGAGGGACACGCCCCCTAAAAATGTGAGGTTGAAAATACAAAAGAGGTATATTTTTATTTAAAAAAGAATCAATGTTTTGAAAAAATTGTGAGAAAATCCGATAAGAGAAGGACTACATAATTCTCTTCAAACGTAGTTGGAAAATCGTCATTGGGTGGACACTGGAGAAACCAAACAAAACCTAAAAAAAAAACAACTCATAAAAAACACATACCACACATACACAAACATTACAGCCCACCACATACACCCCATACACACACCCCAAACCAAATACAAGGTGCCCCCCCCAACCCGGGTTATCGTAACTGCGCATGTTCAAATGGTTGGGAAGAGTCTCCTACAATCATCTCAGCATGCCTCAATCCCTTTTCCGAAAAAAAAAGCACGATACTAGCTCTCCATAATGTCCATGATATCAACGTATATCGTTACATGTCAAGTCTACGTCAACTATGAGTCGCCGTAGACAAGAAATTCGCGTCGTAACTTTACGATTAATACTGAGACTAGTTAAGTTTTAGGACCGCCCCATTGAACAGTCGTGGAATGGAAATGAGCGTCGTGATAGTTACGAAAGACGTAGATTTTTCGTAAGTAAGTTTGAAAAGAAAATCTTAAGTGCATTACTAAGTTTCGGGAACGCAGTAGGTGTAGGTAAATTCGTAAGTGTGACTTTACTGCAAAGTTGCGGGATAGAAAGCGGCTACGACTGTCGCTACGACCCACTTAGTGAACGGACCCTGTTGGCCTTAAAGATACAATGTCCTAAAACCTATCCTCTACAGCTACCAGTTTTACTAATAGCAGATGCTAAAATTACATATATATAGTTGTACTTTTTTTCAAGTTAAACTACAATATATTACAAAAAGGAGGAATGAGTTCTACAGAGTTTTTTTTAAGTATTTTTAAAAATGATTAGGGAAAATAAGATTTTGAATTTTTTTAATGAACCGTTACTTACTACGTTACTTACCACATTGTATAGGTAAAACCGATTTTCATAGTTCATATTCGTACATTAAAAACAAGTAGTAAGTTACAAAAAACATAATAATAACGGTCAGGTTATAAATACTACCTTTTTTAAAAAATGTGTAGTATTATTTGCTAGCCACTGTTTATTTAATAATATAAGAATAACAGTCTTAATATGCGCCTAAGCAGAGGGCTCTAGGCGATTTACATAGAATGAGCAATAGACAAAATATCAATACGACAAATACAAAATAGATGATAAAATTCTAATGTTAAAACAACAATGATAAAATCAATTATACACAATTCAAAATAACTTTAAATTAAGTAGAAATCAAAAATATATATATTGGGACCAACAGAGAGAAGACAAAAGAACAACCAGTTGCCTCCCATACTAAGAACATATGGGGATACACCTGAATCGTCAGCTGTGCGGATCTGTGTGTATATACCCACAGCGACATCGGGTAAGTCTTGATCTTTCCTGGGTTCAGATGCCTCTAACCCTACCTAACTGATGAAAACAACTATCCTAGGCAACCGGATTGGATGAAGGTAGAGAATAAGATTGATGGTATACGACAAAGAATAAAATATTACAAGAATTTCACAAGCAATTTAGTGATATTATACTATGAAAGCACAACAGATGTGCAGTGTGCTGCAGTTCGTGATCAGCGCACACAAATGACTAAATTGAAATTTAGAAACAAATTGTGCACAATTTAGTTCACCACGGCCAATGGTTGTCCAGGGGTAGGTGAGATATCTGCTGACCCAGGCAATTGGTCCACCCTGCAAGGAAGGTTTGTGAGTCAGTTCAGATAATCTCGGACCAGAGGGTATATGGCTGATTGAGTTAAAAATAGACAATTAAATCTTACACAACTTATCAAGTTACTAAATTACATATTTAAATTACATAATAAAAAATCAGCAATGATGATGGAAAGTACCCAAGCACAACAACTAAACCCCCCCCAAAAATTACATTTTTTCTGCTTCCAAATTGTAATTTTATGTTAGGTATAGGTAATAAAGCGTGAAGATTATTGATTAATTTGGGTTTACCGTAATTTCAAAGGTAAAGTCTGGTAAAATTAGGAACATTTTTAACAGTGTACGATCTCTAAGGGAGCAGTCATTATTTACGCTAGGGGTGACATAGAGGAGGATTTGTTGCCTGCAAAATATTTCGTGCCCCCCTTCGGTTTTGTTCAAAACTTTCGCATTACCCGTTATTTGATGAAATCTTTCCATTCAAAAGTCCAGGTTCTCCCCTTTCTCTCTCCTTGATGAAAATTTCCGGTGCCCTTCTCAACAACCACAAAAACAACAGCAACAACAAATAGTTCATCCTAAAACTTTCATTCCTCCCCTCCCCGTAAATAACCAAATTCTCACATAAGGAAATGACAGAAGAATAGCAGAGAAAATATTAAAGTAAATTTTAATGCATATTCTGTACGTTAACACTTAAGTGTATAAGGTCATTAATGGGTTCCTAAACTGACCAAATAACGGGGAAAAAAAAATGAAAATCGGTTGTACTGATTCAAAATGGCGGGCCAAACACCGATTTTTATGTCTCTCCCCCCCCCCCCAAAATGAAAACTGCTTTTCCGATGATAAGATTTATCTCAAAATAGGAGAAAATAAATGTACCTTGCTGAAATAAAAGTTTTAAAAAGCTACTCCAGTACGATTTAAGGGGTAAAAGCTTATTTATGCTATTTATCCTAAAGACGCCACGGCCGATATGAATTTGTTTTGCACCAAAATATGCGCAACTGATATTTAGGCAATTACGTAAAATCTTGGGCAAAAATAATTTAGCGTTAAAAATTGGCACGCGAAAAACAAAATCCTGGGCTCATGGACCCCCTCATTCATTTTTTGTTAACAATTTATTATTCATTAAGTTTCATCACTTCAAGTCAAATAAAATTGGTTAATTATACAAGAGTGAATACAACAGCTGTAAACATTATCATACAAAATCTCAAATTGAAATATCTCAAATTGAGAGACAAAACACTCATTTGTTTAGTCTCAAAAATAGAGAAAGAAAGAACAGTTGGAGGGATAGAGAGGGAGATGGGGAGATAGAGAGGGAGATAGAGAGAGAGAGAGAGAGAGAGAGAGAGAGAGAGAGAGACGTAATTTTTAAATTATGATGTAGAACGCATGACCGACAGCCAGTCCTTCAGCAGACTTAGTGATTTTTAGTATGAACTAAAAGTCGGAGCCATCCTCGTTATTAAATTTCGGCTGGAATTGGTGCAAAGTTAACGAGATTTATTGACATTCGTAATGTGATCAGGGACCTGGGACAGCCTCGATGTAACACACAGGTCATGGGCATGTTGAACAGGATGAGGTAAATCACAGATATCCAATTCTCGACTATGTGAAAACCTGTGCTACCATGATTATGCCTTTGATTTGCTTTATAACTGAAGCGTCTAGGCATAAGTCTATAATTCACTCAATTTTTTAGCACTGATTCATAAATGTTTAATAACTGACGAATGTGGCCTACGTGAATTTAGCTCATGAAGAACGGATCCATACATTCTGGGTGATCATAAGCATCAACACCACTTTCTGTCAGAGTGCTAATCAAGAAAGATGACTTCAAGCGTATTTCATGGATGGTTTACAACTTGAATTCTCTATTCTGTTTTATAAATCTGTTTCAAATCCAACCATACACTTAAAATATTAATTTGTCAAGAAAAGGGTCTTGAAAAAATAAAATTAGTCAAATTGATTTTTTTAATCTTTCAAGAAAATCAAGCTAAACAATAGTTTTATAATGTTAATTAACAATTTTTAGCATTTACAATTAATTTTTATCATCACAGATATTTAAATGACTTAAAATTTGTCGCTTTTTAAAAATGTTTGACAAATTAATGAATAACCAAAATTGTCGTTTAACTTGTAATTTTAAATGCATTTTAAGGGTTATAAATTATACTAGGCTTAAAGTGTTAGAAAGTTCCAATCCTCTTCAAAGTACTGTCAAATCCTTCGTTTATTTGTACAATACCCGCAAATATAATGGTTGCACTCCTTTTGATATTGCAATAGTAATATAGTAATAACTTTGTAGGGACACTAGAGGAGCTCATCAGGCTATGTTACCCTCCGCTGTGTGTGTAGCCGTCCTCCAGCATTTTCCATCTTTTTCTTGATCTTGCTTATGTTGCCCAAGCAGTTGTCTTTATTGGACCCTATAATCATCTCTCCAGTCTTCCTCCTCTCCCTTTCCCCTTTTCTTGCCCTGCCACTTGTGACCATGTCTCACTCCATAATCATGGTGGTCAGCATACATCGGTGTATGTACACTCTCTTCCTTAGGGACATATGATTGTTCTTATCAGTCAACATGTTTTGGTGCATTCCAAAGCACCTCCGCCCTGCATTTATTCGGTTGAGGACCTCGGCTGGGTTGGTGTCCATTTTCAGTGTTTGTCCCAGGCATTTATAGCTTCCAACTTTTTCAATTGGACGATTTTCTATTGCAATTGTGTCCTTTGTCTCAGAGTTGATCATAAACTGTGTTTTACCTTTATGCATCTGTAATCCAACCTGTTTACTTTATCTATTCAAGCTATTCAGTTGACTTTCAAGATCCTTTACAGAGGTAGTTGTCAAAGGACTTCATCTGCAATCTTATGTATGTTAACATTCTCAGTTGATTCCTTTCTTGTATGTTGGCTTTCTTGAAGATTTCTTCTTCTTCAGCTCTCTTCTTCTTTCTGGAGGGACTTTCCTCCAGATATTTCTTTGTTCTCGTCAGATATAATTCCCCATTCCTTCTTTGATGGTGCTAGACTGGCTGCTTCCTCTATAGCACCATCTCATGAGGTTGAATTTCAATAGCTACCACCAACCCAAGGAGAAGAAGCAATTACACGTGCTCACTACCAAGCAATAGTATGGTACCAAGACGACACCCCTCACCCTCAGCTCCCATCTGCTACAGACTTTAGGTGTAGATCTGAAGATTGTACATTGGTGTCAATTCCCACAAAGCAGCTTCCTACTCCGTATGTGATCATTAACAAATATTGATGACTGCACAAATAGTGACAGCGGATATATCTCATGGGGATTGATGATGAGGAAGAAGATGAAGATCCTACATCATGAATCCCTTGTTCTACCCCATCTTTCTTGTGGCGCAATGATATGGGCCGATTCCAACAATGCCAATCTCGACTCCCTCTTTTACTTCAAAAGAGAATCATGAGAACATGCACTATTTCGATCTGGCTTGCTCATACTGATCCACTCTTTTCGTCTCTCAAAACCCTGAAAATTTATGACATCTATAAACTACAGTTAGCAACTTTCATGTACCAATTCCACCATGTTCTCCTCCCGGCTGATCTCATTCCTGGTGACATTTTTAACATCGATAGACCCTCTCATTATTATAACACCAGGCATGGTCATGAATTTTTCATCAAGAGAACAAACACTGTCTTTGCTAGGAACACTCCTAGTTCCCAAGGTCCTATATTATAGAAAAATCTGCCAACTCACCTTAAAAATTCTCTGTCCTTCTCATTATTTAAATCAAACTTTAAAAACACACTCATCAGCCTTTACAACAATTACCATTTTCCATATTTTTTTTCTTGCATCCTTTTGGCTGGCTGGTATAATACCTTGAGTATTCCTCTGTCGGTCTTGTTCGTGTTGTCCGTCCTGTCAGTGTGCGTGTGATAGTTTGTGTGTATGTTGTATATCTGTTTGTCTTGTTTTGTCTGATGTAACCCCAAGAACATCTTGCATTAACTTTTTTTTCTTATAAATCAATTTATAATGTTTATACTGTTAGCGATGCTCTTGGCTTTAAAATTGTACGTCTTAATTTGTCAAATTTTGCTTGTCTTATTTTATACCTCTTTATTTTACCGGGCACTACAACATCACGCTATGCGTTCAGTAGTGTCCCCATCTCAGTCACCATTAATGTCGTTTCTATTATATAATTATATATTTATATTTTATTTCCAATTTAAATTTAATTGAATTTTGATGTATATTCTTATGTTGAGATGAAATAAACTTGATTGATTGAATCTTTTATACTCTGCTAATCATGTATAGTGCATAACCTTTAGTTGAAGGTCACAAGAGTTACAATACCATAACATAATTATACTCCGATCCTAAATGTATTCATTACACATTGATAATTGTTTAAGTCAATACGTTAACATTATGTTAGTTTATTGGCATTTTACAAAAACACGAAAGTTCAAATTCAAAAATGAAAATTCCTTATGAAATTTTCCACATTTTGATACCAAGGTCGATATACTTTGGACGATGAATGACCACTTTGGCCTTTGGCCTTGTGTCAAGGTCACTAAAGGTCAACGGGAAAAATGGCAACATCGTTTTTCTGAATAGTCAGACCATATAGAATACGTTTATAGTGGTTGCCAACAATTAACATGAACTTCACCAAATTTAACATAGGCCCCTCTACTACTCCCTGACTTCTCAGGTTTTGATATCAGATGAAAGGCCGTATTTTTCCCATTGTTGTAGTGAAATTATAGCTTTCAACTCCAGACATAGAAAAATTCTCTGGTGTGAGCCTATAGATAATATTCATTGATGCAATGGTTTTAAACTTTGTGGGAAGTCACAAAAATCGTCTCTGGTATGAGCTTCTAGCTTACACTTACCTGATACAACGGTTTGCCAGAAATCAGAGAAATCTTTCTGCACGTACATCACCAAGCACGACAAAACATCACGTGTTCCCGAAGAATGTCAAAGGTGCAATAAAATGATACATCCCAAATTACCAAAAACAAAAACAAATATGCGAATGTTTTCGCGTTAACGTCAAATTCATGTTTTGAGCTATACTATTCATAATAGACTAGACACCATAATATTGAGTGAGAATATTTAGGAAACAGTACTCTTATGCTGTCATTGATCAAGTTACATGAGAATTCCACATTAAACACTCTTACCTTATCATTTAACTGTTAAGTACAGTAAAGAAAACATTGTCTTCCTGGTTCAGCTTCTCTTGCCTGCTTGAAATTGACATTCGATTACATTCTGTATGTTTTTATTGTATTACATTATTTGATGGAAGTACTAGTTTAACACCATAATGTGCAAAAAGCTAATCCTAGTATAAATATTGGTTTGGTTGAGTAAACTGAGACCACTATTGCTCATGGCATATGTAATGCTTGACTTTTTTTTAGTTCAGGTAAGTTGTGTATTTTTCCTATTAATGTCAATTATGCCATGATTAATCTAAATAATGAGGTAATTTACTAGCCGAATGATTTATATAGTCACTTTCAATATTAATCATTTACTAGGAACTAGATTATTTAAAAACAATACCATGGGGCGTGACGTGACTTATATTCCAATGATTCTGTATGTGTGCCGTCTGTTCTGTGAACGGTCCATTAGTTCACTATACCATCTAAAAGCAACCACCTACGATAGAGGTGGCGCCAACGGATTGTCACAAGAGGGAGGCCTGACCCCCGTAATTATTAAATAAACCTTTCAAATTTGAAAACAGGGGTGTTTGAGCAATACCCAAATTCCGGTAACATCAGTTTTTTCACCTATGAGTTAATCGTGTTAATTTTGCCACTCTATAAGACTTGGCGCCAGTTACCGATTCTTACGAACATTAAACCTGGTAGGGTGGTAGACCGTGGATCACTTCTTTATACCCAGATCTCTGCATGTTAATGAATACTCATGAGCTAATTTGCACATGATTGCATATGTGCGGGAACCACCTTAATTAGCTTTAATTGCCGACGCGTATTTACAATCTTGTTTTCGATCAGCTTAATTAATGAAATGCCATCCACAACAGTATAAAATGTTAAAGGAAATATGTCAGACTTTTTGTCAAGCTCAGTTGACTTACTTCATAAAATATATGTAATACATCACGAAGTCATGAAAAAATAATACAATTTGATTAAAATTAACAACATAGAGGCAGTAATTTTTGCTTTTTGACATACAGAAAGGAAAACGGGGGCGGATTTTTCGCCACGGCTTATGATCAAAAGCGCCCAATTTTGCTCTCCTCGTGACGTCAAAGTGATGACCAAAAATCGTGTTGAATCGAATGTTATGCTGACCCTGTTAATATTGATGGATAATGAAAGTAATAATATCAATATGTAAAAACAAAAGTTACAGAATGACATATTTTGTTTCATTTCGTGTGTGTAATTATTATTGAAGTGGCACACTGCGATATGATGGTCACAACGACGTCCATATGGCATGGTCATCACTTTGACGTCACCATTGCCTGCGATGTGGATTTGTCGGAATCGTTTTCTAGTAAATAAGCTATTGGGCGGGAAATTTAAAAGGGCAAAATGACTCAACAAAGGGGAAATTTTCAACTATTTTGATTTATATGTAATCTACGTATTAAGCTTTTCCATCCATACCAAATTTTCTCAAATATTCAGAATCATGAATATTTCCTTTTAAAGTTAAATCTACATGAATATCGTAGTGACGACACCCGATGAACTTACCTTGTGTGGGACCTACACTCCCAACACACAAAAACGTTTCTGTTGACACAGAAAACGTCCCCCCAGTGTAAAACATTTGCATTGCAATTGGCATTCCAAGCGATGTATACCCAATGGTGATGTATGTAAAATAAGATATTTGCAGAATTAAGATGAATAACTGTGTTTAAGTAGTAAGATTGTAAGGAAACTCGCTTTTGGTCTTGTCCCTATGGCACCAAAATGAGACACAATCCACTGATCCATATAGTCTCTCCTTCTCTTCATATATGACTTGTGATATTGGCGGTTTTATAAATATATGACAGACTGTGCAATATTTTATTCAGTAGTATTTCGAGACACAATCTTGAAGAGTAGAAAAGAGAATAACAAGCTGAAAACTAATTAAGAATATCGCCCGATGATTTTGAGTCGAATGGTACTGGCATTTAAAAAAGTATAAGAGTATCAAAAGCTCTGCAATCGTCCGCAATTATTGCTTGTCCTCTGCCGATCGGCCCTGTTGTTGAAAATCTCGAAAAAGTTTACAGAACAAAAAACACCGACTCTAATTTTAAAATCCCAGAAAAAATTCTTTGAAAAAAGTTTAAATTTTTTAAAATCAAAACATCGATTTAGACAGTTTAATGGAATTATTGAAAAGTAACAAATTGTTGAAAACCAAATATGTAAAAGATATATCAAATGACTTAAGTCACAAGTTGGCTATGATTTATATAAAAATTACAAATAAAAATAAAAATAATATAAATACCCTATCCTAAATAAATGATGGGGGTGAACAAGCGACTTTTTGGACTAAGGGAAAAATGTTTCGCAAAACATACAATGCTATCCTTCAGATGAACCTACTTAACATTAATTAAAGAAAGCCAATAGATATGTTGCTTGTTTCAATGTCTAGTTTATCTTACAATTTATATTTCATGTTTTGCACGCTGAATAATCATTTACAAGGGCTGACAAGATAATTACCATTAATCCGTGACAAGATGCTGGACGCATGTTTGAACTTTTTAAACGTAATCCAGCGAAAGAGTGTCTGCTTCCGAGTTGACAGCGATTAAACGCGTCATGGGGCATGCGACAGGATAATGTAAATCACGAAATCCAATTACCGGCATGCTGTAAACTTGTTACTGCATGATTGTACGAAATGAAAGAAGAACGCAGTTTATCCCGAGGCTATGTTGGGGATGTTAATATAAAATCTATTTCATTCACTGAAGTACATTACAATTATATTCACGATTTACGTAATTGGAGTTTAATCAACAATGGCGAAATGTTGGACTAAGTCAACTTGAAGCAAAAGTGGGGGGAAGGAAATCATAAATTCAGACAACCTCGAAAAGCACATAGTGGGGTGGTTATGTCAATGAAACGTTGCCCGTTTAGGATTTTTGTTGCTAAAGTTGATTTTCTCTCTGTTTTTCATGCATTAGGGACCAGACAGTCAGAAAATGATGGGGTGCAAATTTTCGGACTGCTGCCCTTCCTCAAGGGGGGGGGGGGGGTGTTACTACAGGGAAAAAATCAAAATCGAGTCAAATTGTTGTTTTATGTAATTAACATGTTCGTCTCCTTGTAGGATTAGAAAAAGTATATATTTGCCTAGGTTCCGACCTTTAGTTTAGAAAAAGCGCTATAGTCCCAGTACGGTTCAAGGTCATCCTGGGGTAAAATTTACCCAATGCTCAGATTTTGTTGAAACTGGTGATAAGTTGTTTTGTATTGTCTCACAGGATCCAGAAAATGTATTATTTTACAGTGTGTGATATTTGGTTGGCTAATTACATAGCAAAAATGTCGCAAGGGTCTACGTGGTCTATGGGGTCACCAGAACTTTCCCTGGATTCGCAATGGTGATATCAAAAGATCAATTTAAAAGGCATTTTTCTGTTTCAGTATGACACAAGGATCATTTGACACCACTTTCAACAACATCGGGAGGCATTTTTACACACACCGTGTGACCTTTGAACCATTTGGGGCTATAAACCGCTTTAACTAAAGGTTGGAACCTAGGCAAATTTTCTCATCCTTATGACGAGACGAACGCGGTAGTGTACAATAAAACACATTCGACTTGATTTTTAAATTTTCCCTGTACTAACATTTGCCCCCTTGAAGAAGGGGGCATCAGGAGGAAAATTTGCACCCCATCATTTTCTGACATTTAGGTCCTATTGAAACCCAAACAGCAACAAAATCAATTTTAGCATGAAAATCCGACGGGAATACACACCAACCCACACTAACAGAAACAATTAAACATTTTATCAGACAAGGCCACTGCAGTTAGTACCCAAAAATCCATTGGACACGTAGCATTAAGACATGGACCAAAAGAAAGAATCGCTAGAAATCTAAATAATCGGTCTCTTGTCTTTCTTGGCTACTCTACAGCAAAGATAAAACCAGACTACAAACACTTCCACTACAGGAGTATTGACTGTCACTGACAAATCACCGTCACTTTTGGGGCACATTTTGAAAGGGATATTGTCATCTAATTACATAGCTCTTGTCGTTTTCTGATAATGGTTTGACAGGTTCTAGGGGACGAACACCTCAACTGTTTGTAGCATTCATTTAGAATATACCTGTTTCATTATTTTGCAAAAATCGGACATTTGGGACCTTCTAGAGCGTCTATATTTTTTCAATAAGTGATTGTTGCATGGGTTCATTAAATGTGTCGGTGAATTACGTTAACGATTCCCTAATTGCTGTACTTTTCCGCCATCTTTAGGGACAAGAATCAAACGTATTGGCTCTCTAGAATTCTGGGGAATAACATCTGTTTGAAAAACCCAACTTTGGCATACAATACGTCATGTGTAGTCCAGGACTCCATGGTACAATATGAAATCAGTTTGTGATTATGGAATTTTCGCAAAATGTTGGCAAACTTTTTGTCAGTTTTTGTACAATGATTACATAGAAATCTATCGCCGATAATATTGAACGCAGCAAAAGTATAACTATTCACAGAAAACTTCAACTTTAAATCCGTATTCCCTGGATACTTATTCTGTTAGTCGGATACTACTGCAAAGTTCGTATATGTTATTGAATAGAACAATATCGCTATCTGTTGATTTGTGTGATATTTTTCGTAAGTAATTATTCTAATAACATACATAACAAGGTTTTACTAGATTGGGGCTTATAATTTTATGTTTGTAGGGAACTACTCCGGAATTGGCAGAAAAATTTTTTCCCAATACTCCGATTCTTTTCAAAAGTGTGCGAAATTATTCATTTCATTGAGAATACAAAATGTTTATTTAGCTTTTTTAGACCGTCCAAGTACTTATCTGCGAGTCCATTTGTAAAGTAAGGCAGAGGGATGAATGATCGAGGTATTAATAACTTGGAACGAGTTTCCTTTAAATCAGACCATATTGAGCATATTTGATATGACCTTGAACATCCGCTGCGAATGTCATAGAATAAAGAATCAACAAATAAATTTTGTCACTACACACTATATTTTCTTATCCTTGTGACTAGAAGAATATCATGAGTAATATTTTATCTGAATTAATACACTTTATATTTTTGACCCCTCCTCTCCATTTATTGTCGCATTAGCAAAAGGGACATTACACTGGGGGACTCCAGCGTTTGAGGTTATTATGTTTTTGCTCGCTGCCTACAGCGCTTGTCTTCTTTAATCTTTACCTAAAGCTCTGTTCAAATTCTCCACGTGAAAGTCATGAATTGATTTAACATTCATGTTTTCACTTTGTCCTTTAGTTTGACGACAAAAACTACCCCAGTCTGCACACAGGCTATTTTAATCCCTTTTATTATTCATGTTTTACTGACAGAACTCATTGGTATAGATTAACCACACGCTTAATTGTAATAAATATTGTTTCATGGTCAATTGCAGTTTTTAATATTTTTTTCTGAAATCCCCTGTCATTCTCTTGGCATTTTTTTATAATAATTTTTTCATGTTCTTACTTTCCTTTCACGTATATAGGCCTCCATGTATAGAGCATTATTTGATTTTCTACAACATAGGCGACGTGAGAAGATTCTCAAAATTTACCACATATTGAACAAGACTCATGTACATTCACAATAATTACACAGCGCACTTAAAATAAAAAAAATAAAAAACAAGTACTTCATTGCACATTGACAATTCGATAATATTCATTTGAATTTATTCATGGTTGATCTATAAGACAGATGACACAACAATCAGTACACACTCACCTTTATTGATTAACAAATCCGCACACTTCCCTGTGTTATACACTAGATTGACATAACATCGAGTACACTTTCAACTTAATTCAAGTCAAGTGTGGATAAAGTAAAGACAGCCATTTTGTATTATACAATTAACACCTCCTATTTTGCAGGATTGAAACTGAATTCGGGCTTGAACAGACAGTTCCCAGAGAGCACTGCAATGGTGGTCCAAACTGACCAATTTTTAATTAGTTATTGGCCCTAGATTGTTTTTACAATATTGGATAAATAGATTTTGCTCATGGCCCAATATTGGCCATATTGGCCAAATATTGATACAATATTGGTTAATATTGGATCAATGCTGGGCCCAAGCGGCCCTGTTTATTTTGTTCTCTACTTGGACCATACTGGACAATGATAGTAACCAATGTTGTACCGGTGTTTGTGGCCAATTATGGCCCTATGTTCATTTACAACAATTATTTTAATTGCTTTTTTTTTCAAGCTGCTATTTTTAAATAATTACTTAGATAATTTCGAGCTATTCACATAGTTTTACTATTTGTAATGAAACTGGTATAAATATAAGTATAATGTCATGAAAAATGTGGCTTTGTTTAAAACACTCATTTTTGAGACATATTAGTGTATTCTATATGTCATTTGAATGAGTTCTCGCCTGCTATTTTTTAAGCAATCAATTGCTTTTTAGTCATAATGGGCCAATGGGTTTCCCAATAATTGCTCTAATTGGCTGCTTGTCTTTGGTCAATATTCTTCACCATATTGGACCAGTAAGCGTTGCCGATATGAGCCGATGCCACGCGCCATGAAAACCATTATTGCGCAATATACAATAGCCACGTGTTTACCGATGCCAAGATTTACCAACGGAATAACCATATTGGCCCTTTGGAAGAGCCAACAAGTACTGTCAATAAAGCCACCCACATAATGGCCGTGCCAAGATTACCGTTGGGGAACCATTGTTGGGCCAATTATGCGTGCTAGTGGGTTTAAACGTTATATAGCTTTCACCGTTCCTATCCGGACGAAGGGGTAGCGTGGCTTTTAGACTAAGAGGATCTGCAGGTCTTCATTAAAATATTTCTTAGAATCTCCTGGTGTATTTGAGCGATGTATCAGCTATTAAGGATTTTCCTTGTAAGTCTTACCGGAATGATTACTTTTACGACTGGAAACACCCTAATAGTGCATCTATACAATACTATTATTACAAGAGTTTCCTTCAAAGGTTTAAAGGAATTACATCATCGCGGATTAGTGAATACTGTGCATTTCAATACTAATCGCAACAATGAGTACCTTTCATCATTAAAAACATAGCGCAAATATGCTTGCAGAAGCTGTATAAATGGAAGTGCAATTTTTCTGCTAGGTCCCTCATCCCTACCAACTGACCAAAACAATTCAGACTTTTTCTGGTAAAATCTTGTCGACCATAAGTCTGTATATCCAAATTGTTTTCAAATCGATTTAATCATTGAATTGGCGGGACTAAGATAGCCGATGTCAATTGTTATATTTGATTTTCTAAGTTTTTTTTTCTTTCTTATTTTATTGAAATTCATTGAAAGAGAGTTCATCTGGTCATTTTCTGTTAATAATTCAACAAATAAAATTGAAAGTCCCTACACAGCCGCAGCTGTAACGGAAATCAAAGTGGAAATGCTATTAGCCAAACCTGCAGAGACCTGCTAAGATGTAAACAGCGCTCGTTAAGAGGTTGGCAGGTTACATTCACTTCGGACTGACACATGCAAAACATCAAATGAAACAGCCAAAGCTCAAACGTGTAATAACCTCAATGATTGAAAACAAAAAATAAGGCAGATATAATTTTATGTACATGTATTTGTCAATTTTAAGCAAAGCTGATGAAAGTTTCTCTGGTCAGACTAGCGCAATCACAAGTGTAATTGTTACTAAACTGTTAGTTTAATGATTGATTTATTTAATTGTGTATTTGCTCTGTTGCCGAATTGATAGGATGGTTAAATCACATTGAGCAGCTTTGGCTTCGTAATTCAGGATGTCATTTTGCCCAGGAAACTTAATACGCTTAAAACAAATAATACATTTTTCTTTATAGTTATAAGTTTTCGGAAACTGCTACATTTGACCCATAAAAGTCATTTTAAAATTGCTTGCACCGCTAGAAAAGGTTACCCATCCAAATTTATTATAATTTACAAGGGCATTTTAATCACACCGCCTCTACAACGCTTTATATAATCAAAATAACGATAATCTGTCTATGCAATTACCTATAAAATATGGGTATATTTATATTATAATTTTGTTCAATATGAAAAAAAAAAAAAACACTTTAACAGTACTTTGAATCCAAATAGTGTTATATAGACCAACAAATTGTAGGATTTCAAGTAGAGGTTCAAAAACCAAAGTTTTATGCAAGATAAATTATTTATACGTTGTATAATATCATATGATACTTCAGATTCAATAAGGCTCAGTTTATGTGTAAATAGTGTACTTGTCGTGGCGACATAATCTTGACAGCGTAAAATATCCGAACACTACGTGATAATGTTACTGTAAACAGCAACTTTGCATTGAATAATTGAAATAAATTCCATGAAGGAAAATCTGACGTTAATTTTCACATCTTACCCTTTTTAAGAGTATAATTATGAATTTGCATCTACTTTCCTGAAATCCATACAATCATTACTAAAGAAACTCTTATAGAAACAGTGTTGAATATAATCGTTTACTTCAAATGCAAATGTATCAAAACTATATATAACGAAATGTAGGTATTCAGTAGCAAATTGTTCTCATGTAGTCAAATCTTGAAACGCAAGAACTAGAGTTTGACAGCCTGTATGGCGTAAAGTAGAATCGTTTAAACCATACCACACAATTTAGATGCCATTTGTGGGTTTAGTATTACGTTGAGAGAAACTATTTTCCATCAAGGAACTATTGATGTGTTTGCTTTCTGTAGTTTTTCAATAAAACATGGGCAAGGCGACGCCTCGTTACATCCTGCTAGAACTTCTAGATCGAACATGTCACTCATCACTTTTATCATTCCAATCCTCATAGCATTTCTAATAATGTTATTCTAATATAGAAAAAAAATGAAAGTAAATCATAGAATACAAATTTTAGTCTTCTCTGAGCATCCGCTTGCATCACATTATATTGTGAATCTGCCGAATTCCCAAAAACAATTAATTTCCTTTTTTACGCGGATTTAAAATTTATTTTTTCTCCATATTTAGACTGGTCTTCTAAAAAACCCTCTTCTTGACAAAGGAGTGTATTTCACTTTAAAGAGACACAGAGAGGTTTTGTTTTGAAGAACGCCCTCAATTTCAAACTGTGAGATATTAGCATGTTTGTAATGCACTAGCCTACACGTGTAGTAAATAAGCCGAGACTGGTGTCTTTATTCATGAAAAGGAGCATTCGGTATTTTGCTCGTGCATGACCATTGAATAGTAATAATAATAATATAATATCACAACTTTAATAATTAAGAAAAAGGGTGCTGCAGTATCATTTATGGGCGGATAGCTAAACTAAATAATATTTTTTTTTAAAAAGTTTGTCCGGTCGAGGATACATTATGAGAATATCATAGATAAAAAAGGCTAGAGTACCGACGGCCATCTTGATTCGACGAGCTCACTGGAGGACGAGTAAATATGGTAAATATTACCGCCCAAACCCATTAATACGTAAACCGAACAGCATGAAAAATGCACTTTCTCGTTGATTTCGCAAGGCGACCCTGGGTTATAAAGTGATCCTTAGAAATCCAAGAACATCGTCAGACATGTGGTTTGTTTAGAAAGTTTACCGTCGCAAAGATGATCCACGGTGCCTTTTACACATATTCAATATGGCGTCCAAAATAGCGTGGGCTCAGATATGCGTTTAGCTGCTATGACGAGGGTGACGTTTATAACACAGTAGTAATGCGCAGTTCTAATATTTTTATTAATATGGAACTTTGACCTTGGTAGGCGTGAAACAGCGTCCTCCAACTCGCTCGTTTCTATTATTGGTAATCAGAGAAAGTAAGCGTGTTCTTGCCCATTCGAAATAAATTTCCGGGTCCGGAATTTTTGTTATACACAGTATCCTATGGGACGTAATACTACACATAAATGTTTACTGCATCAAAACGAAAAATCCGATTCATCTCAAATTTTGGAATTGTGTATTTTAGGTTACTTTCTTTAGTTCTAGTTGACTATTTTTCATTATTACACAAAAAAATAATATTTCGAAATCTCTGAGTCAGACTTTAAGGCTTGTATCTTATAAAACGGAATGAAGGCTAGCAAGATCAAACCGACTACAAGACAAACTAAACTCAATTCATAGGCAAAACATATAATACAATATAATAAAAGGGGTTATGTTTTCTCTATCATCTCCATGGATTACAGAAGCGTAAACAACATTCTCATCATACTATCCAAAGCGCAAAATGAGGCAGTAAAGCTATATTAAAATTATTACTGCTGTGGTCACACAAATATTTGAACTAGCTTTTTTGGGAAACAAAATGTAAAAATAATAACAACAGCAACAGCAACAAAATCATTTAACCAAAAAAAAAACAAAAAAACAATTCATTGCATTATGTTTAGCGCTATTGATGAAATGCATGGTTAAAATGGTACGCTTGAATGAAGATATGACAAAGGTTGTGTGATACATACAACCAAAGAGGTTCTATATAGATAGAGAGGTAAAGCGTTACGTCATCTTTAGAAATTCACCGTCTCGCATGTTTTGCCGAAAAGAAAATGTTTTCTTTTTCACAAAGAAAACATAGAGTTGACCATCCTGTGGCGTAATAGAATCGTTTAAACATAACCACACAATGTAGATCCATTTGTGGTGTTTAGTATTCCGTTAGAGAAACTAGTTTCCATCACTCACTATTGATATGTTTGTTTTCTGTATTTTCAATAAAACATGGCAAGCTACGCCTCGTTATATCCTGCTAGAACTTCTAGATCGAACATGTCACTCATCACTTTTATCATTCAAATCCTCATCCATGTTCTTAATAATGTATTGTAATACTCGAAACAAAAAGATGAAAAGTACATCATAAAATACCAATTTTAGTCTTCTCTTGAGCATCCCGCCTTTGCATCACATTAATATTGTAATCTGTCTCCGCCGGCCGAATTCCCAAACAATTATTTCCACTTTTTTACGGTCGGATTTCACAAACTTTATTTTTTCTCCATATTTAACTGGTTTCAAAAAACCCTCTTGCTGACAAGGAGTTTATTCACTTTAAGAGACACCAGAGATTTTGTTTTGAAGAACTCCCTCAATTTTCAACCTGTGATATATTAGCATGTTTGTCATGCACTACTATCAACTCCCCGTTGTAGTAAATAAGTTAATTCCGGAGACTGGTGTCTTTGATTCATAAAAGGAGCATTCGTATTTTTGCCGTTCATTACCATTTACCTAATAATATACTCATAAAATATCACAACTTTAATAATTAAGAAAAAGGTGTGCCGTATCTTTATGGGTCGGATACTAAACTAACATAAGATTTTTTTTTAAAAATTTTTTTCACGGTCGATGATACATTATGATAATATCATAGATGAAAAACAAGCTAAGTACCGACGGCCATCTTGATCTACGAACGAGCATCACTGGGACTAGTAAATATGGTAAATCATTACCCGGCCCAACCCCTTAATCCGTAAACCGAACAGCATGAAAAATGCACTTTCTCGTTGATTTCGCAAGTCTACCCTGGGTTATAAAGTGATCCTTAGAAATCCCAGAACATCGTCCGACATGTTGTTTGTTTAGAAGTTACCGTGGCCACAAGCTTAGCCACGGTGCTTTTTACACATTTTGAATATGGCGTCCAAAATAGCGTGGGCCATATCGTTTAGCTGCTATGACGAGGGTGTGGACGTTTATAACACAGTAGTAATGCACAGTTTCCCTAATATTTTTATTAATATGGAACTTTGTCCCTGTGTGTAGTGACGGTAAACAGCGTCCGCCAACTCGCTCGTTTCTATGAATTGGTAATCAGAGAAAGTAAGCGTGTTCTTGCCCATCGGATCTACATACTTAACCTGTAACATTTGCATAGGCTTGGACCTGAGATAATATACTGCAACACCCTTTCTGTTTATTCTATTACCCCCGGGCTATTAACCTATACATTTGTGATTTAAATAAATAGAAAATAAATTGCAGAAATATAGCGCGTAATTACATCAGATCAAGTGCTTCATACCAGTGAAACGGAATTAATCTGCAGGACAAAAATCCAAAATTAATAAAATTTGGTGAAAATGGTGGTTATAGTTCGAGTTTTTATCGTTTTGGATCAAATTGAGAGTGTTTCCTAATCCCCGGCGGCTTTTCTTACGTCTGTTTTGCTAACGGCGGCGGGCATTATAAAACTGGTGGAAGTGAAGGGCTAGCAGTCAAACCGACTACAATACACTAAACTCATTCATAGGCCAAAACCATATAATAACAATATAATAAAAGGGTTATGTTTTCTCTTATAACTCCATGGATTACAGAAGCGTAAACAACATTCTCATCATACTATCCAAAGCGCAAAATGAGGCAGTCAAACTTCGTTAAATTATTACTGCTGGGTCACACACATATTTGAACTAACTTTTTGGGAAACAAAATGTAAAAAATAATAACAACCGCAACAGCAACAAAATCATTAAAAAAAAAAAGAATTCATTGCATATGGTGTATGTGATGCATCATGGTTAAAATGGTACGCTTGAATGAAGATATGGACAAAGGTTGTGTGGCTACAGACAGCCAAAGAGGTTCTATAGATGAGAGAGGTAAGCGTTACGACGTCATCTTTAGAAATTCATCGTCTAGCGTCTCGCATGTTTTGCCGAAAAGACAATGTTTTTCTTTTTACACGAAAACAGAGTCGCAACAATAAAAAGCAATGGCTGCCTGCGCTCCTCGTTCTTCTTTCCACCTACTGTTGGTACACGCTTTGCATAACCTAATCGGTAAGGTGTCAAAGTTGATGTATGTGTTAGAGGGGCCATGGTGTGAAAACATGTTGCACCTGGATCATTGTGCCATAATACGTCTTTTTTCCATATGCAATGCCGCATTAGGTGAAAAGAATGTATTCATTTGAGGACGGTTTATTTAAAATCAAGACGACTGACGTGTCATTCATTCGTTGTGTGGCCATGGGTATGACACAATTTAAACCACCCAATAGCACCCAACATCCAACAACTGAGATATTTTGCCGGATTTTTTGTATCTAATTGACATTATGTGTGTATACAAGCACACCAAACTAATAATTATTCCGTGCAATATTCAAAATGGCATCCCCAGCACGGAGACTGGTTTTGAATGGGCCTCACCCCCTTGCATACAACTTAGAAAAACATACGAATTTGGGTTAATACTATGTGTCAATGACTGTCCATTGGTGGGCATAGAATCACCTTACCGGGGTCTTGACTGGAATGCTCACTGGTATCGCACCTGGATATGTCATCAGTCATGAACACTCGCAGAAAATAAATTGGTCACTAAATCAACTTGTTCGGAATTTTTATGCAATCAACAGTTTCACCTCTTACTTATACCTCATAATCAGTCCCTAAATACCCACTCCAGCGGTTTTCCGGCGCAGTGCTTATTTCGCTGCCTAAAACTTGACGCGGCGACAAAACATTTTTTTCCATATTATGCTACCAAATACCTGTCACATGACAGAAACTCCTTAAGGGCAAAATTCCATTCCTCATGGCCGTGTCGTAAATCATATATGAAATATGATGTTACATTGACAGGGACTGCCTTCCGCAGTGCATGGGATGAAATAAATGTTAGCGCCTTCTACTGTGTCGTTGAATGGGAAGTGTGGTCACCTCATTCTTCAAGAGTAACTAAACTGCATACGAATAGCCCCTGGATGCTGGAAAGGGCCCTCTGAAAGCAGCCACCGAGTGATTCCTTGAGAAACAAGAAGTCGGGTCGCACATGGAAGCGACGTTATTACCGGTAGATTAACTAATACCGATGGAATTAAAAAACAAATCCACTATTCCCCGCTCAACGCCTTATTGTACGCCATTGTAATCGTCCCCACATGCGGTCGGACATAAGTCATTTAAATACGGGACCTAAATCGATCGGTCTTAGTATTTGATAATAAATTTGCGCGTGTGAACTGCACTCGCTATCGGACTAACTAGGCTTTAAGTCCGCCGATTTAATGCCGAAGAAATGCAGGTGTTAAGTCCGGCGTCCGTACTAGCGAGCCGTATTAGTAAAGTACGTGTGGACATGCACGACTGTACGCTCTGTGGGGACTTAACTGTGACGCAGTGTTAACAAAAACAAGTCAGGCACCTCTTTAATAAACTGACATATTAGAGGTGTGAAGGATTTACCTAAGTACTTATGTGCGCGACCGCTATGTGGAGACGATGCAATAGTCAATAGGCGTGAGGGATTAGTGGATTTTGGTTTTTTTTTAATCCTCGTATTAGTTATACCGGTGTAATAACGTCGTGTGTACACGACGTATACGTTATTTCACACATTTATTCACGAGAAAACACCCAATAACGGAATATTCCCGGAAACATTCGACCAATTCAACACACAATGGATGGCATACAGTGCAATGAGGTCAAAAAGACAGTGGGATTATTTCAAAGCTCGGCATGTCTGACGGTACGCTCTTTGAATATGGAATTCTCATGAATTACCATGTGAAAATGGAAAAGATGTGAAGACTTGAAAACATGCAAGACAAATTAAGAGCATTACTTTTTTTTTAACCATCTTATTCAACATTTGTCGACAATCCGTCGTAGCGAGCGAGCATGCAAGAGGCGTAGCTCTGTCCACGTTCTAATGGTGAATCCCCCTATGTTTGGAAGCGATACCGTGCTGCCAATCGCCTTAAATCCAGAGTGAGTTTCTTAAACAAAGTTCAAAACCTCTTGAAACAACAATTGAAGCATTTTATCATTACAAGGCCACTGCAGTTAGAAGGCTCAAAAAAAATCACATTGGACAATTAGCAGAATACTGGCCAAAAGAAAGAATCGTAGAAATCTAAATAATTGGTCTTCATTGATTCTCCTTCTTGTCACTCTACAACAAGAAACCTATCGATGAAAGCAATACTTAGTTACTTTAGATGGCTTCCACTTCTATTGAGAATAATTGTAGGTTTTATATCTGGTGAAACTACAGGAGTATTGACGGTTAGCGGTTGTCTTTGACACATCACTGTCACTTGTTTGGCATACTTTGAAAGACATGTTGTCATCCACTTACATACCATTATATATAGCCCTGGAGCTAGCACACATTTGTAACACATCTCAAGTACAAAAGGTTTGAGTGATTAAATATGTAGACAGCCTCACAGGAACCCCTGAAATGCGATTCTTAAGTGCCGCAAGTGGTGCCTTAAGAGAGGGGGCCAAGACTGAGATTGTACAGGGGTCAAATTTTTAAATTGACCCAATCATGTTGAAAAGTATACCATGTTATGTGTCTAACCATAAGGATTCAGAAAAGGTATAGTTTGTAATATGTACAGCCTAAAGTTTCAGAGTTATAGGCTAAAAACAGCAAAAATCAATAAAAAGGGTCAATTTCAGTTGTACAGGGTCAAATTTTCAAGTTGCTCCGATTTGGATAAAAAATGGTGCAAATTATTTGTGGAGCCCATAGGATTAAAATAAGGAATAGTTTTGAGTGTCTCTAATGCTTGCTTAAGAAAGTAGGGGGGTAACAAGATCAAGCCCCATTGAATGCAATGGACGTTGGCCTTCTGTGTCCCCTACATCGGAAACTAAGCATTTAAGACAGTTAAAACTATTCCTTATTTTAATCCTATGAACTCCACCAATAATTTGCACCCTTTTTTATCCAAATCGTAGGAACTTCAAAATTTGACCCCTGTACAACTGAAATTGACCCTTATTATTGATTTTTGCTGTTTTTAGCCTTTAACTCTGAAACTTTAGGCGGTACATATTACAAACTATACCTTTTCTGAATCCTTATGGTTAGACACATAACGTGGTGTGTTTTTCAACATTATTGGATCAATTTAAAGATTTGACCCCTGTACAATCTTTGTCTGGGCCCCCTCTCCTTAAGGCACCATTTGCAGCACTTAAGAATCGCGTTTCAGGGGTTTCTGTCAGGCTGGCAACATATTTAATCACTCAAACCTTTTGTACTTGAGATGTGTTACAAATGTGTGCTAGCTCCTGGGTTAATAGCTCTTGTCGTTTTCTGATAATGGTTTGACAGGTTCTAGGGGATGAACACCTCAACTTTTTGTAGCATTCATGTAGAATATGCACGTTTCATTATTTTGTAAAATCATACATTTTGTATATTCTAGACAATAGACATCTATATTTTCAATAAGAGATTGTTGCATGGTCCATTTAATGTGTTAATACATGGCTTTGCTAGCACCTCAACATCTCTTACTGACACCAGGAGATGTCGGTGAATTTTTGTCGATCCCCCTAAATTACTCTACTTTTCCGCCATATTTAGGGAACATGACAAAGAAATCAAACGTACTGGCACTCTAGAATTCTGGGGAATAACATCTGTTTGAAAAACCCAACTTAGGCATATTCAATACGTCATGTGTAGTCAAGGACCCATGGTACAATTTGAGATCAGTTTGTGATTATGGAATTTGCTTTCTACATGTTGCAGAACTTTTGGTCAGTGTGTGTAGAAATAATAAACAAAAACATGGGAAAACTATCGCCGATAATATTGAACGCAGAAAAAGTACAACTATTCACAGAAATTTTCCAATTAAAATCCGTACTCCCCTTGGATATTTATTCCGTGAGTCGGATACTACTGCAAAGTTCGTATATGTTATTGAATAGAGCAATATCGCTATCTGTTGTTGTGTGATATTTTCGTAGTAATTATTACTAAGTAACATACATAACGAGGTTACTAGTATTAGGAGCTTATAATTTATGCATGTGGGAAACCACTCCGGATTGCAGAAAACTTTTTTTCCGAATACTCCGATTCTTTTCAAAAGTGTGCGAGATTATTCATTTCATTGAGATGTTCATTTAAGCGTATTTAGACAGTCCAAGGTAACTTATCTGCGTAGTCTTTGGTAAATTATTGCAGAGGGATTAATGATCGAGGTATTACTAACTTTGGAACGAGTTACCTTAAATCAGAAAACATTTTCAAACAATCGTTTGATGGTGATCTGGAAACGACCGCGGCAAATGAAATAGAACTTAAAGTCCAAAAAATAAAAATTCTACTTACAAACTATAACTTCTCTTATAATACTATGTGACAAGAAGAAAACGAATGATTAATATTTTATCTCAGTTGAGTACACTTTATATTTTTTACCCCTGTACAAACCTCTCCATCTTTTGTCGCATTAGCAAAAGGGCATTACACGGAGGACTCCACTTTGTGGATTTATTATGCTATTGCTCCTGCCTTCTCCAAAAATCGGAGTAGTTGTCCACTTCAATCACCTTTCACCTCTCTAAGCCGTAAATTGAAAGGATTATTCATATGACAGCGCTTTCTCTAATCTTTACCTAAAGCTCTGTTGAAATTCTCCACGGGAAAGTCATGAATTGATTTAACATTAGTTTCACTTTGTCCTTTAAAATACTACTCCATCTGCACACAGGTATTTTTAATCCCTTTTATTATTCATGTGTTTACGATAGACTTAGTAATGATAGATTAATCCATTAACCCACCGCTTATGGTACTAAATATTTGATCATGGTGCATTGGCAGTTTTGATTTTTTTCTGAAATTCTAATGTATTATCTTGAGTATGGGGGCAGCTTTTGTTGTACAACCTGTTGTTAATGTTCTTACTTTCCTTTCACTGTTAGGTCTCCGTGTATAGAGCCTTATTTTGAATTCTACACGACGTGATAAGATTCTCAAAATGTACCACATGATTAAACAAGACTTATTTTATATTCACAATATTGCCATAGCATACTTTAAAATTAAAAAAAATTAAGTACTTCAATGCCAACATTGAAAATTCGATAATATTATATTTGAATTTTTTCATCGTTGATTTACCGCAACCTAACTATAACTCTTAATGATTAACAAACCCTACACTTCCCCTTCCCCTGTTTATACCCCGTCTGATAACATTAGTAACACACTTTAACTTCAATTTATATACGAGTCAAGTGTCAAAGTAAAGCCATCATTTGTATTAATACCTTAACACTCCTATTTCGTAGGATTGAACTTAGTTCATGAGTGAACAGACAGTGTTGACTTGATATAGCTTTTAAACCGGCTATAATTCCCGGACGTAGTAGCCGTGGAACTTTTTAGACTAAGAACATATGCAGGTCTTCATTAAAATATTTCTTAGAAGCTCTTGATTAATTGGCATCTTTAACGGCTTCATTCTACATTAATTGCCTTAATGATTACTTTTCCGGCTTTAAATCGCCTTCGTTGAAATATATAAGTTGTATGACTAGCAAAACCCGAGAAAAATAGTGATCTGTAGTCAATGACTATTACATATAATTCTTCAAAAGGTATAAAGTAAATGGCCACATCATCGGAAAAAGTGAATTTGTGTATTCCGATAACTAACTCGCGAACAATCGAGTAACCTTTCATTAAATATTGGCGTCCAGAATCTATATAAATGCGAGTGCAATATTCATGCTAGGTCCCTCATCCCAAACTTTTTCTGGTAAAATCGCACCGACCATAAGTTCTTTGTAATCCATTTTTTTCAAATCAATGTAAGGTCATTGAATTGGTGGGACCGAGATAGTTTATGACAATTGTTACATATTATGTCCAGCTTTTTTTAAAAAATTTGTGTTTTATTGTGTGCCATTGAAAGAGACTGCATCTGGTCATTTTCTCTGTGATAATATTCGACCAATAGCTTGAAAGTCCCTACAACAGCTGCAGCTGTAACGGAAATCAAAGTGGAAATGCCAAACCTGCAAAGACCTGCTAAGATGTAAACAGCGCTCGTTAGGAGGTTTGGCAGGTTACATTCACTTCTAGTCTGGGGCTAAAACCCCATTTTTTACTTGAACCAAAAGTAGCGTCCGCACAATTTTTTTGGCTGTTTTGGCATCCTGAAGACCTACTGATTGAGAAACTGAGGGGTGCAAAAATTGCACCCTTGAGCATTTTGAAATATCCAAGATGGCCGCCAAGATGGCCGCAACTACATATAATTAGCAATAGCTCAGCTTTTAAAGCAGCTATAAGGATGATTCTTGTGTCTTTGTATGGGTTTTTGGTGTCAAAGAATTCAAATTTGTACTTCTTTTCAACACTAAATTTTACCCTATACCAAAATCCAAGATGGCCGCCAAGATGGCCGCAACTACATATAATTAGCAATATCTCAGCTTCTACAGCTAATACAATGATGATTCTAGTGTCTTTGTATAGGTTTTTGGTGTCAAAGAATTCAAATTTGTACTTCTTTTAAATACCTAAGCCTTCCATAATACCGAAATCCAAGATGGCTGCCAAAATGGCGAACAAATAGGCTGCCACAACATTTGCTTAGCTGTAATCTCAGCTTCAGAAGTACATAAGATTATGGGGTTAGTGTCTTTAATTAGATTTTAATGTTCAATGTGTTCAATGTTATCATTATTTATGACTTCAGGGAAATTCAGGCTGCTTAACACAAAGACTTTACAAAAGATGCTCCAAACTTGCATTGATCCTCTCAATCCTGATCACCATCCAACTGGTTTGATCGATATCGTTCTGGTAGGATAGCCCCTGAGTTGGTGAATGCTGATAATGCAGTTGCTATAGGAGTTAAGCAAATGAATGAATATGAATTAAGTTTGCCAGAGGGGTTTAATAGTTCAAAATAAACCAACGTGGTGACAATGGCTTTAAGCAAGAAGCAAATTAGAATTGGATTCGTTTCTTCAAAAACACAGAACTAATCTTTTCCAGAGTTTGAGGTTTGATGACATCACTCACGGTGGATGTTAAAGAAATCTTCTGTTACGAGTTATGACAAATACCAATTCCATATTTAGACTGGTCTTCTAAAAAAAAAACCCTCTTCTTGACAAAGGAGTGTATTCACTTTAAAGAGACACAGAGGTTTTGTTTTGAAGAACGCCCTCAATTTCAAACTGTGAGATATTAGCATGTTTGTAATGCACTAGCCTACACGTGTAGTAAATAAGCCGAGACTGGTGTCTTTATTCATGAAAAGGAGCATTCGGTATTTTGCTCGTGCATGACCATTTAATAGTAATAATAATAATATCACAACTTTAATAATTAAGAAAAAGGGTGCTGCAGTATCATTTATGGGCGGATAGCTAAACTTAATAATATATTTTTTTAAAGTTTTTCCGGTCGAGGATACATTATGAGAATATCATAGAAGAAAAAAAAACTAGAGTACCGACGGCCATCTTGATTCGACGAGCTCACTAGAGGACGAGTAAATGTGGTAAATATTACCGCCCAAGCCCATTACTACGTAAACCGAACAGCATGAAAAATGGGGGGAAAATGCACTTTCTCGGTGATTTCGCAAGGCGACCCTGGGTTATAAAGTGATCCTTAGAAATCCAAGGATATCGTCAGACATGTGGTTTGTTTAGGAAGTTACCGTCGCAAAGATGAGCCATGGTTGTTTTTACACATATTCAATATGGTTCAAAATAGCGTGGCCTCAGCTATGCTTTTAGCCTGTTATGACGAGGGGTGGCGTTGATAACACAGTAGAAGCCACACAGTTCTAATATTTTTATTAATATGGAATTTCGACCTCGGTAGGTGAAACAGCGTCCGCCAAACTCGCTCTTTTGTATATATTGGTAATCCGAGAAAGCAAGCGGATTCTTGCCCATCGAAATAAATTACCGGGAACAGGCAGAGGCCTTGGGCCTGTAGATTATATGCAAACACCCTTTCTATTTTATTTATTACCTAATAACTTGTGATTTATATCTAGCGTATACTATCAAATCATAGTGCTTCATACGAAACGAAATTAATCTGCAGAAAAAAATAGCAAAGCAAGCAAAGCTAAATTTTTGAAAAGTGGTGGATAGTTCGAGTTTTTATAGTTTGGGATCAAATTGAGAGGTTTCATAATCACCGGTGGCTTCTGTACGTATGTGTTGCTAAGCGATAGGGCATAGTAGTTAAGGCGTGTATTTAGAAAAAGCAATGAAAGTCTAGCAGATCAAACGATTACAAGACAAAACTAAAACAATTCATAGGCAAAACGACATCTAATCAATGTGAGATTGGGTAAAGGAAGGAACCTATTGTCTGTTCAATTAACTTTATGTCCGGTTTTTATTAAGTATTTCCAAAAATATACGCTTCGAAAAATATCACGAAAGAAAAGTTGTTATTCATCATTTGGACCCAGCCAAGATTGAGTTCCAACTTGAAAACACATTCTCTTTGGATTTTTTATTCAATTTACAACTGATTTTCCGTGCAGCGACAACCAAACTGGGTCCAGGTGAATATTGACTTTTGACTCTGAAACTTTGATGATAGACCCATTCTCGAATTAGGGGAGCTTCAAAATAATGTTTATACGAACTATTGATTCGTGGACCTTACTCTGATTTCAGGTGTTTACGCGTGCATTAATGCACGTGCAATGGGCAAATAACTGCGTGCGTGAAATACCGATGCTTTTATAGAGGTCCGGTCTGTTTTTTCATTGGTTATGAACAAAGGAATCATAAGCTGTCCTGTTAATGTCGTCCATTCAAAGTTAATGCCGTGTGACACCTTGGCATACCATCTCGTTTGTATTGCCAAACAACGGTTTGGATTTGATCCTGTTGAACAAGTTGGTATGATTCATTTCATACCAGTGGCGGACATATTGATCGTGAATAGTAACTCCAACGACCAAAGTTACCTACAAGGAGTCAATGGAACCTTCCACAAAAAGTAATTACTAATGGTACCAAACCTTACTCGCTCATTTTCAAAACGAGGTAAAAGACCCAGATTTCTCAATAGATTTGAAGGTTTAAAATGTTACCCATTCCTTTTGTCAGTAAAAACATCTTATGTCCAGGTACCAACAAGTTTCTTTCCTGGACTTATTTCGAACGTGCGTATTTTTTGGAAACTATTAATAAAAATCAGACATCTAAGTTAATTGAACAGACAGTAGTACAAATATAATTATAGTCTTAAAAGGGGTTATGTTTTCTCTATAATCTCCATGGATTACAGAAGCGTAAACAACATTTCTCATAATTACATCCAAAGCGCAAAATGGGCAGTAAAACTATATAAAATTATTACTGCTGTGGTCACACAATATGTGAACTCGCTTTTTGGGAAACAAAATTGTAAAAATAATAACACCAGCAACAGCAACAAAATATGAAAAAAAAAAAAAGAATTATTGCATTATGTGTATGTGATGAAATGATGGTGTAAAATGTACGCTGAATGAAGATAAGACTAAGGTTGTGTGATAAATAACTTAGAAAAACATACTGGATTCCAAATACTGATATTTATCAGCAGATCGAGTAACAATCCATCTACCTTTCAGTCAACGCACCTTCAAACCGATTCATACGAATGGTGTTAATACTGGGTGCAATGACTGCTGACAGTGTGCGCATAATCCCATCTACATCTTTGACTGGAATTCCCACTGGTATCGCTGGTATGGCATGCAGTCATGAACACTGCAGAATAAGTGGTCACTAAATTCAACATGTTCGGAATTTTCATGCAGATCAACAAGTTTCATCTTAACTTACCTCACAATCAGTCCCTAAATACCCACTCCAGCGGTTTGCACAGTCTTATTTTCGCTGCCTACGTGACCCGATTTCATATATGCTACAACATACATGCACATGACAGAAACGCCTTAAGCAAAATTCCCATCCCAGAGCCGTGTCAAGTAAATCATATATGAAATATTGATGTTACATTGAAACTCCGCAGTGCATGGGATGAAATAAATGTTAGCGCCTTCTACTTGTCGGTTGATGGAAGTGTGTCACCTCACTTCAAGAGTAAATAAACTGCAGACGAATACCATTGGATGCTGGAAAAGCACACTCTGAAGAAAGCCACCGATTGCCAATATTATCGATTTTATCCGCGAGGGATTATGTAATTGAGTTACAGAGAAAAATATTATAACTTTGATTCCTTTGAGAACATACTTTATTCACACATTTATTCACGAGAAAACACCCAATAACGGAATATTCGGAAACATTCGACCAATTCAACACACATGGATGCATACAGTCAATGACCAGAAGACAGTGGGGATTATTTCAAAGCTCTGCATGTCTAAGGTGCGCTTTTTTGAACATACGAATTCTCATGAATAAGCATTGAAATGTAAAAGATGTGAAGACATGAAAACATGCAAGACAAATTAAGAGCATTACTTTTTTAACATCTTATCTAAAGTTGTCGAAATTCCCTTCACAATTCATGAATTGAATTTCTTTTAATTCCGTGGGGCTTCCTCCTCCTCCTCCACCACCTCCTCCTCCTTCTCCTCCTCCTCCTCCTCCTCCTCCTCATCATCATCATCATATTGAAGACTCTTGTGATCATCAATTTTGGTCATCGTCTCCATTCATGCTAAACTTTTAGTTTGTCCTTGTATACAGACCAACGAAAAAAGAAAAGTTGAAAATAACACGTGCCTTCTTTAGCGTTAGCGTTAGCTGTTACTAAATCATGAAAGTAAATTTTATAAATGTAGATCTACCTAACTTAAAATCGAACCCGTGACCCTCTGCTTATGAAACCTAGTACTTAACCACAGCTACTTTACAGGGAATATACGAGAACATTTAATTTATATACGTTATTTTTTCTTTCAAATAAATATATTGCGAATTAAAATGAACAATATCATACAAAAAAAAGAACGAATACGTTATTAAGCGATTGTTTATTAATTTGAAAGGCGCAACTTATTTTTTTTGGGGGGGGGGCGTCTGTTCCTCTATATGACCACCTGACTAAATAATAATGAACGAGGTTGGATTTTATGTATTTTTTTTTTTTCAAACACAGACGCAGTTAGTGTATAAAACCAGCAAAATCGCTGTTTAAAATCTGATTTTAGAAGGTGCAAACTCTTGAATTTGTTCTTTATGCAGGTAACTTCTAAAGCAAAAACAAAATTCTTACCAAGAGTGTATCATTTGAAATGAGATTTCTTATAGAAATCTTATCTTGTATGAGCCTGTAGATTACATTTACCCGCAATAGGTTGCGAGTCATAATAGGGAGCTTTCGATTTCCACGACGGATCGTTCTACGACGGTAAAACATCAAGCGTTGTCGTCTTCGCCACGACGGAGTAGGACTATTTGCATGTTGTAGAATCTGGAGGACCGACGCATCGCAAAGTTGGCGCATGCGCACATGTTCGAGAAACCGTTCTATCCGTCGTGGATTTCCGTCGTCTCTGATGTGACTCTATGTATTTCTTTTACCTGATGCAATAATATGTAGAGATCTTCTCTGGTGTGAGCCTGCAGACTACATGTACCTCATGCAATATCGTGGGAAGACACAGCTCTGTGTGAATCGTTGCTCACATTGACCGGTGCAAGGGCCTTGTGCGAAAGAATACATCTTCTCTGGTGTAAGCCTATAGATTTCATTTACTTGATGCAATGTTTATGAGAGACAGAGTAATGCCCATGATATACTTCCACTAGCAGTGAGTGATTTCTGCGCGTTATCATGCGTAACACTTGATCTTGGGTCGAAATCCTGTATTACGCACGCCAATCGCTCGCTCGGGGCTCGCTGCGACTGGAAGTTATCATCATACGTTATTTTCTCTCTGGGGATCCTATATAATCCCATTAACCTGATGCAAACGTTTGTACAAAAGAATGGAAATCTTCTCTGGTGTGTACCGATAGATCATGTTTACCTGATGCAATGGTGTGTGGAAAGTCACAGAAATATTGTTGGTGTTAGCCTATAAATAGAATTTATTTCATGTAATATTTTTTTGTTTTGGGAAGACTTCTCTGGCATGAGCCTATAGATTACATTTACCTTGTGCAAAAGCTTCTGGGAGGTCAAAGAAATCTTTTCTAGTATGAGCTTGCGGATCAAAATATTTACATTGATGCAATGGTTTGTGGAAATTCATAAAAATCATCTCGGGTGTAAGCCTACAGATCACATTTACCCGATGCCGATGCAATATTTTGGAGGAATAAATAGAATCTCTCTGGGTGGATGCACTTATACATTACATATTCTATTGTCAAGGCTTTCGGAAAGAATTAGAAATCCTTTCTGTTGTGAGTACCACTGAATAGCAATTGTTTGTGAGCAAATCTAGAAATCGTCTCTGGTGGAGCCTATTAGATAAATTTACATGATGCAATGGATTTGTGACGTTGTGGGACGTCCAAAAGAAATCTTGCTCTGGTTGTGAGCCTCTCGCTTACAACATTACGTGAGCGAGAAACGGAGAAATCACCAGGCATGACTAAACACAGTACGAAAAAAATCCAATATTCCCCCGAAGAATGTCAAAGGTGCAATAAATGATACATCCTATATTGCAAAAAAAAAAATGCGAATGTTTTCGTGTTAGACGTCCATTTTGTTTTTGTGCTATACTACTCATAATACTTGGGATTCGAGAATATTTAGGAAACACTACTTTTATGCTGCCATTGATCAAGTTTTTGACATGAGAATCACATCAACACTCTTTACCTTAATCACTACTGTTAATACATTAAAGAAACATTGTCTTTCCTGATTCCGCTTGTCTTGCTCATGCTTGAATTGAACCATTCGATTACATTCTGTATGTTTTTATTTCATTTACTTATTTGATTGGATACTCGATTTACACCATAATTTGTCAAAAAGCTAATCCTATTTAAATATTGGTTTTGGTAAAAAATTGAGACTCACTATTGCTCAAGGCATAAATATGTATGCTTGACGTTGGTTTTAGTTCAGGAAGTTGTGTACCATTTTTTAGATTAATGTCAATTATGCCGATTAAACTAAATCTGAGTAATTTTACTAGCCAATGATTTAATTATAGTTTCACGTTTCAATATTATCATCAGTTTGCTAGTAACTAGGATTTAAACAATACAATGTTTGTGTAACTTATGTATGTCTGCCTGTCCTGTCTGTGACTTTCCATTAGCCACGGTACCAGACTAAAAGCCGCTACCTACTATAGGTGGTCACAAGGGCTGGCAAGAGGGAACTGACCCCCTAAAATTTCAAACTTCAGAAAAACAGGGTTTTGATGCAATAAGTCCGCGTTAACATTAGTTTTTTTCACCTATGTAGTATCGTGTAATTTTCGCCCTCTATAAGATTTTTACCATTGGCGCCGTGCCCCTGATTCCTACGAACATAAACCTGGTAAGGTGGTAGACCGTGATAACTTCTGGTGCTGTATATGTTTGTATCCAGATATCTGCATGTTAATGATATCATGAGCTAATTTGGGCCTATGATTGCATATGATCACTATGTCGTGGACCACCTTATTTTTTTTTGCGGACGCGTATTCCCGTGTACTTAGAATTATTGTTTTCGGTCAGCTTAATTAGTGAAATGCCAGCCACAATGCAAATACAAAATGTTAAATTTAAAGTTCAATATAATAATATCGTATTGACGACAACCCGATGAACTTGCCTTGTGTGGGCCATGCTCACGACCAGAAAACGTATAAAAACGCGTTTGCAGTGCAATTGGACATGCCCAGTCGATGCCATAGCCAAGGGGATGGAATGTGGAATAAGAATTTGCAGAATAAGATGACTACTGTGTTATTAGTAAGGAATTGCAAGGAAACTCTCGTTTGGTCTTGTCTCTATGGCACCAAAAGATGACCCCATCCACTGATCCATAGTCCTCCTTCTCTTCATATATGACTTGTGATATTTGCCGTATAAATTATATGACAGGGACTGTGCAATATTTTTTGAAAGTTTAAATTTCAAATTAATCAACCAAAACATCGATTTAGACAGTTTATTGAATGCTTATGAAAAGTACAAATTGTTTTTAAAACTAAATATTGTAAAAGATATATCAAATTGCAACAGATACACACTTATTTGACTTAAGTTAGTTCACAAATTGGCTGCTGATTTATATTAAAAATTAAATAAAAATTAAAAATAATATTAAAAGACCCTATCCCTAAATTAATGATGGGTGACAAGCCGACTTTTTTGGACCTAAGGTTAGTAATGTTCGCCCAAAACATTTACCATTTTCCTTTAGCCTGAACCATACTTAACATCATAAAGCCAAAGACAAATAATATGATATGTGCATTGTCAAGTCTATCTGGCATTAATTTAATTTTCATGTTTTGCACGACTCAATCATACATTGTGCAGGGCCTGACAAGATATACCATAATCCGTGACAAGATGCTGGACGCATGTTTGAACTTTTAACGTAATCAGCGAAAGAGGTCTGCCTCGATATGACAGCGATTAACGCTGTCGGGCATGTCGAACAGGATGATGTAAATCACCCTGAATTCCTATACTCGGCCTGCTGTAAACTTGCTACTGACATGATTGTACTAAATGAAAGACGCGTTCTCCCGACGGCTATGTTGGGTACCAAAATAATCTTAGTTCGTTAAATGAAGTTCCGGAAATTATATTCACATTTACGTAATTTCTTAGTCTATATCAACAATGACAAATGTTGGACTACGTCAACTTGAAGAGGTAAAGTGGGACACCTCGAAAACAAAACATTTTATCAGACAATGGCCAAGGCACCTCAGTACCTCAAAATGCCAGTGGACAATAGCATAAAATTGGACCAAAAGAAAGATATCTCTAGAAATCAAAATCATTGTTCTCGTGGCCCTCCCTTTCTTGCGATACTCTAACAGTACTTACAGCAAGAAAACATATGATTAAATAAAAACAAACTACAAACGCTTCCACTTACTTTGAGAATTAATTGGAAAAACTACAGAGATTGACTGTTAGCGCGTTGTCACTGACACATCACTGTCACTTGTTTGGCCATTTTGAGCAGACATATTGTATCTACGTTACATACCATAGCCTTGCGTTTTTGATAATGGTCTGAACAGGTTCTAGGGGATGAACACCTCAACGTTTGTAGCATTCATGTAGAAATATCATCGATCACCCTAAATTGCACTCGTACTTTTCCGCCATATTTAGGGAGCGTGACAAAGAAATAAAAGTTATGGCACTCTAAATTCTGGGAATAACAATCTGTTAAAAACTTTGGATAACCAACACGTCATGTGTAGGCAGTTGTAATGACCCATGCGTAGAATGTGCTTTCTACATGTTGCCAAAATTTTGGTCAGGGTGTGTGTAGAGATAATAAACCAAAAAACATGGAAAACATCGCCCGATCACATTGAAACGCAGCGCACAAAGTACAACTTATCACAGAAATCTTCCAATTAAAATCCGTATCCCCTGGGATATTATTCCGTGAGTCGGATACTACTGCAAAGTTTGGTATGATTATGAATAGAGCAATATCGACATCTGTGCTGGTGATATTTTAGTTCGTAATTTTATAGTAAAATACATACACGAGGGACTAGTATTAGGAGCTTATTCAATTTATGTATGTGGGAAACTACTCCGGATTGCGGAAAACTTTTTCCGAATACTCCGATTGCTTTTCAAAAGAGTTGGCGAAATTATCATTTCATTGAGAATACGAAAATGTTTATTCATAATTATAGTTTTAAAGGGGTTATTCTGGTTCTCTATATCTCATGGATTAGAGAAGAGCGTAAACAACCCTTTTCGTATCTTGCAAGATGAAAAATAAACAGTAGTAAAACAGATTAAGATCGTTACTGCCGTGGTCAAAAAAGTGTTTGAGCTAGCATTTAGGGAGCGCAAAAACATGCTAAACAATTACAAACAGCAAACAAGCAATAACAACCAACAAATAAACAAACGAATTCATTGCTTTAGGTTTAACGGCCGATTTATTTGAAATGTATGTTTAAAATGGTACGCAAGAATGGATATATGACTAAGGATGGGTGCTAAATACAACTTAGTAACAACATACCGGATGGATCTATGAAAAATTCCAAACATTCCAAATCTCAGATGATATTATCAGCAGAGCCAGGTCGAGGAACAATCCATCCTACCTTTTCAGTCAACGCACCTTGAAGCCGTATTCATTACGAATGGCTTGTTAATACTAGGTCAATGACTCCAAAGTGTGTGTATCCATCCACCTATTTGACTGGAATTCACACTGGTATCGCTCCACTCAATATCATGACATGCGTCATTCATGCTGCAGAATTACATTTGAGTCCCTGAATTCAACACCGGTCCATGTATCACGAAATTCTTCAACAAGTTTCATCATACCTTTTACCTCATAATCAGTCCTTAAACATCCACTCTGCGGTTTTCAAAGGTTTATTTTCACTGCGCTCTTGCGAAAAGTTACCATTGTCGACGTGACCCGATTTTATATATGCCTTTCAGAATACGTACCACATGACCAGAAATTGCCTTCAGCAAAATTTCCTCCCGGCCCTGGCAAGTAAATCATATATGGAAATATTGATGTTACATCGAAAGGGACTCAGGAGAGTGCATGCGGATGAAATAAATGTTATCGCCTTCTACTTGTAGGTTAGTTGATCGGTGATGAAAGAGCACGAACCTAGCCGTGTGGATCAAAAACTTGCTTACCACTGATCCAAATTCTGTATGTTTAGTTTACCACCCCATATGCACTGACCATAGGCACTGATCGTACAACTGTCGGTAAATCGCGCGCCTTATTTGCAAGACGACTATTTTTCGTGTGTAAATTGCCCAAAATGGCCAAATGCCACCGGATGACCACTTGATCAAAATTCTGTGGATACCCCGCATATGCACTAACCATAGGCAAAGCATTTGCATACGAATCAAGTTAATTATCAAGTCAATAAACCCAATTAATTCTTCACACTGCGGAGTCAATTCAATCGTTACTTTTTGACCCTGCAAAATTGGTGGTTGTCGCTCCTGTCATGACTGCCAGCTCGTGACCTCAGAGATGCGATGCGATCTTCAGCAAGAGAAGAGGGTGTCCTGTAACTTGCCTTTATTTGGTCGAACATCGAGCTCTTGGTCTGCCCCTTTTCCTTTCCCTTCAAACCATTCCTTGCATCTTGGATAGATTGACCATTGCTGATCTTGCCATAGCACCGATGCGTCTCATTGCCGCAGCCACCTCCTTTGTAATCAAGGACCCAAGAAAGTTGAATTGGGAGACAAACTATCTCCACCCCCTTTTAGTCATGAGAGGAAGTGTGGGCACAGGGTGGGAAATGTAGTACAGACTTTTTTCTATTGATCGATTTTCTGTCATGAAAAATGGACCTAAGCAATCATTTCTGGAGGGTGTGCAAAATTTCGTGCAGTGGCCTTTTCTAGAAATCCAATATGGCCGGCTATCACTCTCAAATTCATTCCAATGGCATAATTTATGCAATAGACCAGTTTTTAAAGCACGAGGAATTTGTGGACGGGTTATTTACGTGATTTGATCACAACCTTACCATCAACTCCAATATGAAGACCCTAAAACCCAATATGCCTGAATCAATTAATTGACCATAACTCATCAAGTATTTGTAATAGAGGCATAATTCTAGACTCTATACCAGTAGGATCTCATATCTGACATTTCAAGTGTGGTTAACAAGCTTACCGAACAAGATGGCAGTCAATATGATGCCTTTTAAGATCTTGAAACTACAAATTGTCATATATCAGTAATATATTCGCGCATGGGATTTTTAGCATGTTGTCAAAACAAATATACCAGATACTATTTATTAATCTCAAGACATACATCTCATACATTAATTTAACATTTTACCTACTAATTTTGAGTGTTTACTATGCAATACAGATGTATCGTAATTAAAGGTTTTTAAAGAATGTACACAGGCAGCCCCATTGGCCCCCATCTTAAACATTTTTGCATGTTAAGAAACAGAAATTCCACATAATATGTCAAATTGGCAAATACTTATCCCATACCTTATGTACCCCTTTTAACTAATAATTAGTTGATGTAACTACATATAATACACATATAATGTAGGTTTTACTATTTTTAAAAAGTCGGCTGTATTGGCTGGCCGTCTTGAATTTTGAAAATGTCCCTTACAGAGAAAGCCAGTTAGGGGTTTCTAGTGATCAAATACATGTATCTCATATGTGTAAAGCATAAGCTTCATATCGCCATTGGAATCAAGCCTCTAAACTGCAAATGTGCAGATACTGACGTGTCCGATGCGTTGGAAATGCATTTTAGAGGTGTTAAAGTTAACCTTAGAGATTGTGATCACTTGTAACAGATTTTGAACACCTGCGGAACATGTTTCAGGTGTTAATGTATGTATTCACGTAGTCGTAAATAGGTATACATGGAGGAGTTAGATCATTTTTAATGATTCCGAGCATATTTGATTTTTGAGTACAGCCATATTGGATTTTTGTGGCCATGTAATGATAAACTTACATTACCAATACATTTTCTCGTGCTTAAAACACCGGAGTACCGAAAGAATATTTGGTCTCTATCGGAAATACTTAAGGGGGTTTTTAGTGATTTTGGAATTGGTAGCAGCCATATTGGGATTTTCAAAATGCACGTAACCAATTTTGCACACCCTCCAAAAATTATTGGCTTAGGTTCTAATAACAAAATCTATCAATATAAAAAGTCTGTACTCCATTTGCGCATCTTTCAGGCTTGTGTGCCTAGACTCCACCTGACAAAAAAAAAAAAACAATATTTCCATCAAAAATTAAGGGCTCATCTTGCTTTCATGACCAATAGCCATCAACTTAGTCTGCCGACGTTAAAAAAAGGCGCAATCCAAGCTGTTTCACTTCTCCCCCTCACTTTATTAAGAAGCTCTGGTCCTCTCTGTCAAGCTGGTTTCAATGAGGGTTGTGTCGTCAGCATAACGAGATTGTTCACCATCCGGCCACCAATGGCCAAACCGCCCGACCATCCATCTAATGCACTCTCAATGAATTCTGTCATAAGATTTGAAGCTCAGGAGAGAGATGCACCCCTGCCCCCCTAAGTCCTTGTCCCAAGTTGAACCACTTCTAGCTGTTATCTTTAGTTTCTCAGTGCGGACACATGCTGCCTGCCCATCATACCATATTGTCCGAATCAGTTGTATCAAGTGTGAAGGAATACCCATCTCTTGATGGCTTCGCCGGTTCTTTGCGGTTGAAACCGGTTTTTACTGTTCTAAACAATGACGACGATTCACCTGCCAGTTATCGCCAGTCAACCTGCGGTTGGGTGTCAGGTATGGGACTTCTATTAAGAGCGAACGAAAGCCAGGTGACAAAGAGCACTGAGAAACAATACAAGGGAGCCCCGAGAAGCTGGTGTTTTTCAGCTTATTTTTGTAATTTTGCGTTCATCTTTTCCACAAAGTGACTTTCAATTTTCCGGTGTCATATTGCTTGTTGAATGCCGTAAAAACGGCAATAAAATTATCTTCCTATGCCTCTCTTGAAAGGATTGATTTTGGTTCAATTGAAAAACAGTGGCCCTTCAAAGCTTAAACTACGACATAAATTTCAGGCTGTTTTCTTGGGTATTTGAGGTTGATTAACGGCTTGCATTTAACTTGCCAACTAGAAACGATTTTCGAGGACCTTTGATATGTTCAAACCAATTTGTTTCAGGTTTTAGGCTATATTATACTGACATTGAGAGTAATGTCTAGCTTCACAGTCCATATCAGCTTCATCTTCCAGTGCGTGGAAGTCTTGAATTGATTCAATATTCGAGTTTAAATTTGTCCTTCAATATGAATAGGTTATTTGTATCCCTATTATTATACAGGTTTTACTTTAGACTTTAGTATAGATTAACCACACACTTAAGGGAGATAAATATTTAAAATGACACGCTGTATTTTCTTGAGTATTACAGCTTCTAACAAAAACGTTAATGTGCTCTCATCCCTTTCGCATACATAGCAGTATTTGATTTTCTGCAACGTAAGTGACGTGAGAAGGTTCTCAAATTCTTCCACATGGTTGAGCAAGACTTTTAGCGTTCACAATAAAGCTATACCTCGCTTAAAATAAAACAAAAGAGTACTACAATGTAACATTGCCAACAATTGAATATTTCATTGAATTTTTTCATCGTGTATCTACAACAAAATAAAGCTAGCAGACATTTGTAACACATCACGAGTACAAAAGGTTTGAGTGATTAGACAGCCTGACAGGCCCCCTTGGTGCCTTAAGGAGGGTGTCTATATAAAGATTACACTTGCAAATTTTTAAATTGATCCGGTAATGTTGAAACGTATACGACGTTACTTCACATTACTAATCATAAGGATTCCATAAAGGTATAGTTTGTACAATCTACAACCTAAAGTCTCGGAGTTACAGGCTAAAAACAACAAAAAGCAATAAAAGGGATCAATTTCGGTTATACAGGGGTCAAAATTTCAAGTTTCTCTGGTTTCTATAAAAATAGGTCTAGAATGTTTTTAATATTTAAAATATCCGCAAGCTGGCGAATCAATTACTAATAAATACTGTAGGAGTATATAAATTTGCTCAATGTAATTAAAAAAGAAACAATAACAGTACTCTGAATTTTAAATATTGCTAAACCTACAAGTTGTGGTTCAAGTATAAGTTCATAAACCAAAGTGTTACCGAAGAAATATTATTTGATACGTTGTAAAATATCAAAATAATGATACTTAAGATTCAATAAGGCTCAGTTTATGTGTGAACATTGTACTTGTCGTGTGACATATCGGTGACAGATGCGCCCAATATCCGATACACTAAGTGATAAATGCTGTAATGCATTGAATAATTGGATTCTAACACTAATGGAAATATATCCTACGACCTGACGTTAATTCCAATACCGTATTAGTTTTTCTTTATAGTAGAATTGAGAAAGTTGACATCTACTTACTTGATAATCCATACACATCATTAGTAAAGAAACTCCTGTAGAGTATAGACAGAGGGTTGAATATAATCATTCACTTCAAAGGCAAATGTATCAGAGATATGACGAAATAATCCATACACATCATTATTAACAAACTCTTTTAGATGGGACACACAATGTTCAATTATCATTCACTTCAAACATGTCAAATGCAAACGTAGAGAGCTAGAGATATGACGAAATATAGATTTTCACTATCACATTGTTCTCATATTGTCAAAACTTGAAACGCAGAACTAGAGCTTGACATCCCGTATGAACGTGATAGAATAGAATACTTAATCATGCCACGCAATATACAGCTATTTGTAGTATTATGTTAATTTGAGAGAAGTGAATTCCCATCAATGAGCTATTGATGTGTTTGCTTACTGTAGTTTTCAATAAAACCTGGGCAAGGCGACGTATCGTTTCATCCTGTAATAACTCTAAAATAAGTTTCATCTGTGAAAAAAATTTAAAGAAGCTGATTTCAACTGATTTTGGTAGGTATGGGTGTTAACATTTACCCAAAAAGAGTGAGTTATCGTAGGAGGTGGGGAAATTGGTTGTGAGATTGGCTGCAAGGGAAGGAAATCTGGTGGAAATGTAATTATAGGTTATGTTTTCTCTATAATCTCCATGGATTACGAAGCGTAAACAACACTGTTCGTATTTTGCATACTATCCAAAGCACAAGCCAGTAAAAGTATATTAAGATCGTTACTGCCGTGGTCACAACAATTGTTTGAGCTAGCTTTTATAGCTAAAACACGTAAAACCTGAGATGAGGTAAAACAACAACAACGGCAGCAGCAAAAACAAACATTCAACCCAATAAACGAATTCATGGCTTTAAGTAAACGCTATTGATATGAAATGTATGGTTAAAATGGTACCTCCGAATGAATATATGACCATGATGGACTAAAAAAGGATGAGTTATAAATACAACATACTGGATGGATCTATGCAAAATTCCAAATGGTGATATTTATCAGCAGGACGAGTAACAATCCATCTACCTTTCAATCAACGCACCTTCTAGCCGAATGGTGTTAATACTATAGTCTGATTTTTTATTCCTGTCAGTAAACGCATGTTGTCGATGGTACGAACACATCTGGAGGGGATGTGTTGAGGTCAAAACTAAAAAGCCGTATTAACAGCTGAAATGCTCAACTTTGTTCAGCAGAATAAGATGCTTTAAACCCAATTTACATGAACCCTTTTAGTATCGAATATGTAAAGGCTTCATACCAGATTCAATTGAATAGATTGTCGTACAATTTGAGACATGCAATCGATTCCTTTGTTTGGAGACAATCAAAGAAGGATAAAGTGTCATGAAAACCGAGGCCGGGTGACCTCTATAATCTGAGGAGGATTAGGCCACACGTAAATATTTTCGTTTAGTTATGATGACCAAAAATTTTAGTCTTAGAATATATATTGGACAAAGACGTGTAACATTATTCTGGACACACAAGACGAATCAATGAAACCGCGTACGAGGCTTAAACTACTAGATTTTCTAATATCCCTTAGTGACGACAAATACTGAATGAAGGAAAATGCATGCAAGCAGTTGTTGATATAGAAAAATCACACTGGAAAAACAACAACATAATGAAGTATTGAAGTTCCTGATGTGGTTGTAAAAATGGTGGCGGATTCTGATAGTGGAGATTCTCCCTCTTCCAGCAATAATGGCAAATAAATTTTGGCGAGTAATAATTACTTATTCCTATCATTTTCTTTCTTATGTTGAATGCTTCAGTTTGTTCAAGTTTGATGTTTGGAATTTATTCAGTGCATTTGCCTTGCATTATTTTCTTCGTGAGAAAAGAGACATTTTTTAATTATGGCCTTAATCTGATCCGACATCGTCACATTAGAATTTCTATTGAATTAGTGGGTAAAGCATACACCCTCTCAGAATGAATGGAATCGTCGACACGCCCCAAAAACTTTTAATGAACTGACAGGAATAAAAAATCCTACTATAGGTGCAATGACTGCTGAACAGTGTGTGCATAATCCCATCTACCTCTTTGACTGGAATTCCCAATGGTATCGCTCCACTCAATATCATGGCACACGTCATGCACGCTGCAGAATTACAGTTTGGTCACTAAATTCAACACGTTCTAAATGTTAACGCAATTCAACAAGTTTCATCTTAACTTTTAACCTCATATTGTCTAAACCTACTCAGCAGTTTGCAAAGTCTTATTTCCGCTGCTCTCTTGCGAAATTAACCGATGTCTACGTGACCCGATTTCATATATGATACAAAATTACGAACACAGACGGAAACGCCTTCCAGCAAAGTTTTCATCCCCGATTCCCCTGTCAAGTAAATTCATATATGAAATCTTGATGTTACATCGAAAGGGACTCCGGGAGTGATGGGATGAAATAAATGTTAGCGCCTTCTATACTCCAATTAGTCATGGTTGAGGAAGTGTGTTCACCACCCCCCCCAACCCATTCCAAAAAGTAAAATAAACTGATAAGATTGCAACTGATGCTGAGAAGGTACACTCTGAAGAAAGTCGTCGATTACCAATATGATTGATTTTAAATCCGCAAGGGTTTATGTAGCTGAGATTTGAAATATACCTAACTTGTTTCCATTATAGAACACCTTTTATTCACACGATTATTCACGACAGTCAATGACCCGAGACAGTGGGATTATTTCAAAGCTCTGTGTGTCTAACTTTCGCTCTTTGATATATAACTTCTCATGAACAAGCACTGAAATGGAAAAGATGTGAAGATATGAAGACTGCAAGACAGATGAAGAATTATTGTGTTTTTTTAAAAAAAATCTTTTTAAAGCTGTAAACATTTCCTCCACAATTCGTGCATTGAAGGGCCACCTTCAAGTCAATAAGTTGTAAAAATATTTTCAGTACAAGCTAAGAATTTTACTTTTCAATTCACATTAACATACATTTATTCAGACCATTGTGATTTTTTTTGGTTTGTGAAATTTTCAAATCAAAAGGACACAAAGTTCCGCATAAGCTGAATAGTCGACTCAATGTCTTTAGCGTATTCAACCGGTAGCAATAGTTTAAACAATTGACCAGGTATTGGAATGTCCCAAATCCTCATATTCATGCGTCAATTTGTATGCGAAACCCATACAAAATCACAACGCGTAACCACATAAAACCTCTGGAATCCAACAGAAGCCTTCAAGATTCAATATTATTGACGAGATAAGCATCTGAGATTAGTATATTCCATAATTGGGAATCTTATAGTCTTAATTGGTCTGTAATTTAAAAACGCATGTAGAATTTTTTCATTATAGTAATATTTAAATGATTTTGGTGTAGTGAATGACCACTTTTTCTTAAATATGAGTTATGAGTATCTTGACAATTGGTGACCTTGAACTATCGTAGTCTATAGTATTAAAACTAAATGTCATAGATGGACAAAACTATACCTTCTTTCCCTTAAACGAGATGAAATACTAAAAATCTATTACAAACAGGCTCTTTTCGTGTGCTATTTGAGGTTCATTATCGGCGTGCGCGCTTAACTTAAACTAGAATTGCTATGTAAGAAGGACTTACGAGGACCTTTGAATGTCAAAACCAGTTTTTTTCCAGGTTGAGACTTTATCATACTATTTTTCCTTGTCTACTCTGAATGGGAATAATGTCAAGTTCCCTCCACCTCCCCTTCCAGTGGCGTGAAGTTAGGAAGATTTAATCTTCCCTGGTTATAAATTCCTTTCGTTTAACAGGACAGAATTGTTATGGTCGGTGACGTAAAATTAGAAAGTTTTGTACGTAATCGACTGTAGTATCTTGAATATTACAGCTTCTTACAAATACGTTTTTTCGATCATCCTTATTCGAATACATATCCTTCTTTCATTTATGAATTAATAAGTCTAAATAGGTGTGCGTTTGCAAAAAAGGCGTTACATTTGGAACATAACAGTAAGTTGAAAAAAATTGTTTTGTCTACATAATGAAAATTTAAAATCACTTCTTATTAAAGCCGCTACACGAAACCTTATTCTGCTTTTAATGTTCTCTTGGCTATTTTATTTAAAAACAAGCCACTTCTAGATGTCCCCCTTTCGCGCGCCGGTTTGGAGCATGACACCCACACCAGATACACCTGCGAAGTTTCAGCTAGGAATGCTATTCAGGTTGTATCATGTCGATGCGAAAAATTAGGGATTTTAAGCACATTTATTTTTTATTGTCAATATAGGTTAATGGACCACAAACAAATTCCATTCCCAAATAAACTGAACTCATAATCATTATTATTTATATCAGCTCGAGTGGTGCAAATAATCTTTGTATTGTACAGCTTTGGTAAAAGTGCCCGGACGCAATACCTATTCTTTTGAATATTGTATCATCGCATCCGGGCATTTTGGCATCAACCGACACTATCGTTCAGACGGTAGACCGGCGGGGTGTTTTTGATCATGTTTGATCCCGAACTCCGCCAGGTGGACTACAGCACTTGCTTTGAGTCAGCCTGATATTTCAATCAATAATAATAATTAATATTTTTTCGTATGATACAAGAATAGATTGCACTCGCATAGAACAATATTGTACTCGTCTTCGCCTCGTCATATTTTTAGCTCGTGCAATATATTTTTGTATTATCCATACTCAAAGCCTTCAATATTATATAATTTATTGTGTGGTCCACAAAATGTGTTTTTTCAGAATATGTCGAATACTTACACTATGATTAAAGGGACACAATGTCATGAAAAAATCTTCACCCATAATTAAACGGAATCATTAATTTGAAAACATTGGGTGTTTTACATTTTGGTAAAAAAAGCGAAAAGTAACTAATATATTTTTCTCTAAGGCTTCAACTCTCAGCCCGGATGCTGACCTTACTGCCAGCAGTTTATCAAACGTTGAAAAGCATGCAGCATCAGCTCACAGACCATTGCTATTGTCATGATTGTACATGTGCTAATCCCACTAATCCCTTTCGCTTGTCAGATCAATATCTTACTACAAGCCTGAAGTACAAGACTGCAATCCCGGGCTGAATGCTTTGAATGGTTTCCACTAAACTGCTAGATAACACTACTGTAATTCTGGCAGGGATGTCAACACTTTTATTTCGCAGGAATTGCCAAGAACGGCCACAAACTCTTACTGTTTTACTGTTTTTACAGAATGTAAACATCCAATTTGCTTTCAAATTTGTGGAAGTAATTTCATTAAGGGTCCATTCATATGTCTAAATTTTTTTATTCCATTGTGTCCCTTTAAAATTAAAATATTATTCCTCATGGGTCTCACTGCATTTCAGGAGCGTGTCACTTTGAACAAATTGTTCCATCAGAATAAAAATCAACTTTCAAAGGAGTAATGAATAAACATGAGTAGAAATCGCTAACCAAACAAGCTAAAACAACTAAAACAAATTTAATTATCTTTACTAGGCCTTAGTCATATCGGCCACTTGTCAGGATACAATCAAGAGCTTTCCATATTCAAAATAAGCACAATCTCTCGACTATTTAGTTTTATTTTTATTCAGTATTAAGAAACCCCTTTAACCATGTTAACAGTACTCTGTATTCAAAGGGCGCTAGACCTACAAAGTGAAGGATGTCAGTATAGGTTCGTTGATACATGTGAAATACAAATGATACTTAATATTCAATCAAGGCTCATTTTATGTTGTTCTATTACCCTCAAAATTTGATTAAATTTAATTTTCAATTTTTATTTGAAGAAAAGATTTCGCACGGGAAAAATTTTACTTTGTTACTATACAAAGAGAAAGGGATTCCTCCTAGGTGCTGTGTTGAGAGATGCACCGTTGTTGACAACTAGACAGGTGATTGGTAATTCCCCAAGATGTAAACTTAGAAACTTGAGTCAACTTGTTTATGCATTGAGAACAAAACATTGCAAGAATCAGTAAATCCCCCACAAAGTTATATATTTAAATTGTATTCAGAGAATGCAGTTCTGTGAATTCCAATTTGTGAGCTAGTTGCAATGTTAGGTTTTATGGCAGGTTTGTGGAATATTAATTTTAAGACTTGGGAACTTTGTGAGTCCTATTATAAGGGAGGTTTGAGTTAAGTCTTGCCACCAGCATTGTAATCCTGGCTAAACCAGAGCTCTGGCTATCCATTAATTATTTATAGCTAGTTTTATTCTACCATAATGGTAGATTTAGGTTACATATCGCCAGGATTTTTATATTTGGGATGCCGTCCGAGCTTAATAGCTGATATGTGTGCCGTCGTCTTTTAAGCCAGAAGAGCTTCATCGTTTAATCAAAAGAAGATTCCAGTTGTGGTCCTAATAGGACATTAGCGGACAGACTGATGGTGGTAGAATACCTGACTGTATTGCAGAATATTAATTTCGTCGAGGGAAAACCCGTTCGGCTTGAACTGCTGGACAAAATTACTTCAGGACTGAGAAGATTCCCATGGAATTATTACCTGAATAGTTTTATGTGGAATGCGCTGTCATTTTGGCAGTCCTTCACTGTGGAGGACATATCAGCGTTAACTGCAATCGCTTCTTGTGGACAGTAGTTGACATTTGCTGACAATTAAGATAAAATTCATAATTGTGTGTAGTTTTAACTATGTATGTTGTTGGACATACCAAATTCTTTAACCAATAAAACCCAATCATTGAAAATCTGTTATATTATATAAAATTTCAGATACTTGTGCACAACTCTCTTTATTTTGGTTTGCAAGTTTTCTGACCTTTGCCGTTTACGAACGGCATAACAATGTGTAAACAGTGTACTTGTTGTGTGACGTTCGGTGACAGATCGTGCATTATCAATAACCAAAGCATTGCAATAACACTACGTGATAAATTTTTACGTCTAAAACAATTTAAGCGTTGCATTGACAATTGAATTCAAACGATGATAACCAAAAAATCCTATCACCCACGACATTATTCAAATATTACCATTTTCTTTGTAGTAGTAGAAATGGGAACTGACTTCTACTCCATGGCAATTGTATTCAACTACATGAAGAAATGCAATTTTCAGGCATCAATTGTTCTCATATATTCCAATCTTGGAACGCCAGACTACAACCTTACAGCCCCTATGACTGAATAGAATAGTTTTTAATCAACCACTGAATTTACGCCATTTGTGGGTTTAATAATTATGCTGAGAGAAGTTATTTTTCCATTCAAGGAACATTGCTGTGTTTTGCTTACGAGATATATCAAATATACCTGGGCAAGGCGACGCCTCATTTCATCCTGCTGCACTTCCAGACGAAAACGTCACTCAAAACTTTTATCATTCCAATCCTCAAGTCAGTAAATTATCGATGCAAATTATTTTACGAGTCATTTATTATCAATCATTTAGTCACGTAATATTAGAAATATGCAAATGAGGTAACGTAAACGTAAACCTACTCCTATACAGGGTGCCACAAAAATGGTGCAAAGGGAAAAGTTCCCCATTGGAGGTGAAAAATAATAACATAGTGGCCGTAATATTTACGTCATATCACAAATGAGTCTTGGCTTTTACCGCGTCCAACTTGGTTGTTGCAATCCGAGATATGGCCTACTTTCCACGACAGGGTGTAATTACAAATGTACCCCTTTCCAGAATGGGATCCTAAGTAGACACCATGTTGTGGTGTAATAAAGAACTTATTGAGTTAAAAGCACCCGATCATCACACCTACTGCAAAAACTCGGGTTTTTAGCTAAATTCGTGATAAAAAATATGTGAGATAAAGCCATGTCTTCTTCATGATAATTGATTTTTAGATCAGAACAAAGAACAGTATTTCAACAGATGGTGGTGCAAACATTATTATTGTTTGATAATGTCTCTATGTTTCCAGCGTATGTGTGCTCGTATTTTTTATGTTCTTTCCTATTTATGAAGTCCATTTTAGAACATTTGTTTACTGAGAATAAGAAACATTGATATGAATACCAAGAAAAAAATGATTTTTTAAGCATTTTAATGTGTGATGATGAATTTTTAAGAGGAAGAAAATAACTTAACTTATAGCAAACATCTAATAATACAATTTTAGATTGGCTGGCCAGGAAGGAAACCTATTGCAAATATAAATATATCTTAAAAGGGGTTATGTTTTCTGGACAATCTCCATGGATTACCATCATCGTAAACAACGTTTTTGGTATCTTGCATACTAGCCAAGAGGCAAGATGAAGATAACAGACGTAAAAATGGATTACTGGCGCTCTTAACACAGTTTTTTTCTGGATAGGTAGGTTTAGGGAACCACGTAAAACTAACACGCAGCATAGTGACAAAACATCAAACCAAACAAACGATCATTGCTTAGGATCTCATGATAGCCGTTTACAATTTTTAAGCTATTGTTGTTAAAAACAAACCTGGTTGAAAAATTGTACGTTCGAATGAATATATGACAAAGCATAGGTGACAAATACAACTTGGAAAACTTACTGCATGGATCTAGTTCCAGATTCAATGATGATATTTATATCAGTAAACGCACATTCAAGCCGATCATACAAATGGTGTTAATACTAGGTGCAATGCTGCTAACAGTGTGTGCTACCTCTTTGACTGGAATTCCCACAGGTATCACTCCACTCAATATCATGCCATGCGTCATGCACGACTGCAGAAATACATTGGTCGGCAAATTCCACACGTTCTAATTCAACAAGTTTTCATAACACATCCCCTCCAGCGGTTTGCAAAGTCTTATTTTCGCTGCTCTCTTGCGAAATGATAGCCATGTCTACGTGACGCCATTTCATATAATACAAATCCCGTACACATGACAGAAACGCCTTCAGCAAAATTTTCATCCCCGAGTCCTGTCAAGTAGATCATATATGAAATATTGGTGTTACTTCCAAAGGGACTGCATGGGATGAAATAAATGTTACGCCTTCTGCCTCGATTAGTTGATCGGTTGATGGAACTGTGTCACCACCTCATTTCATGAGTAAACAAACTGCAGCAGGAATGCCACTAGAGGCTTGGAAGGTACACTTATGAAGAAATCCATCGATTGCCAATCTTATCGATTTTGTCCGCTAGGGGTTATGTAACTGAGTTTAGAAAATATCATAACTTCGATTCCTTTGTTTGAGAACACACTTAATGCACACATTTTTCACGACAAAACACTCAATAATGGTAATCCGGAAAAAATTTAACCAGTTTCAACACGCGCGCATGCCCGTCATGACCCGAGACAGTTTGGCTTATTTCAAAGCACTGCAATATTTAAACGTATGCTCTTTTGAATACATGAACCTTGCTCCACAACAGCATTGAAATGGAAAAGAATTTAAATACGAAGACATGCCAATAAGAGATTACTTTGCCCCCAATTTGTATTTCAAGTTTGTTGGCATTTTTTCCTCCACAATACATGCATTTAAAAAATAAAAAAACAATCATGGCCCTTCCTGCTCCTCTTTTCGCGTTTTTTAACCATGAGTCAAAGCTTATGTTGGGTCACCTTAGAGGTCAATATTCGTAAAGAGTATTTCATACTAACTAAAAATATACCTTTTAAATCACTTTAAACTATTTGACGATATTGTAATGTATTATTCGATCCAAAGTACAAAAGTTCATTAAGCAATACTTGCAAACATACAAAAAGGACCCAAGAAGAATGGGCTAATGTGATGTTTTATTTGGCAGATGTGAACCATGTTTCAAACATTGCCGATGATGCAAATTGGTGTGCAAAACAATCACATCAAGTTTAATCGGGTCCGCTCGAGCACCTCGTTTTTGAGAACTGCAGCCCCCCCTGTACTGAGGGCCATTTACTTTTTAACCAATGATATTATATTACTCTAAAATCCTCCCCTATTTATAACCTTTGTAAAACCCCTTTATGCTAGCTTTTAGTCCTTTGTATTTATACTTCTTTAGTCCTATATTTACTTCTTGTTATCAGAATCCTAATATAGTTCCATGTTAAACCTCTTTTAAATGGGACCCTTTTTTTTGCCAACACAGCCAAGCACATTCTCAAGCTGCAGGCCTCATAGTTAAAAAACTGACAAACGACCTTCTACCCAGCAATTTTTGAACATGATTATACCACCTGATGCGCTCATACGCATCCAACTCAATTAATAATTAACCAGGCACCCGTTGCCTTTTATTGTTTTTGTTTTTTTCCAGTTGTCTTTAATCTCAAGGCCAGTTGCCAAGCACCCATTTCCACGGCTAAAAGTCATGATTACTAGTGGTTTTATGCCACACCCTCAAGTTAATAATTTACCAAGCACCCATTGCATTTAGTTTTTCAGTTGTATTAAACTCAAGACCATTGGCCCAGCACCCATTTCCCATGCGAAAGTCCATGGTTACTATTGGTTTTAATGCCACATCCACTCAAGTAATCAAGCACCCATTGCCTTGAAATTTTTTTTCAGTTTGTAGTAATCTCAAGGCCATTGGCCAAGCACCCATTTCCAAGACTAAAGTCATGATTACTAGTGGTTAATTCCACATTCACTCAAGGTAATAATTTACCAATCACCCATTGCCTTTAATTTTTTCAAGTTGTATTAAACTCAAGGCAAGTGGCCAAGCACCCATTTCCAAGGCTAAAGTCATGATTACTAGTGGTTTATTCCACATCCACTCAAGGTATATTTACCAATCACCCATGCCTTTATTTTTTTCAAGTTGTATAAACTCAGGACAGTGGCCAAGCACCCATTTCCAAGACTCAAGTCATGATTACTAGTGGTTTTATTCCACATACCACGCAAGGTAATAATTTACCAAGCCCATGCCTTTTAATTTTTTCAAGTTGTATTAAACTCAAGGCCAGCGGCCAAGCACCTCCTTTCCAAGGCTAAAGTCATGTTTACTAGTGGTTTTATTATTCCACATCCCACTCAAGGTAATAATTAAACAAGCACCCATTGCCTTTAATTTTTTCAAGTTGTAAATTATACTCAAGCCAGTGGCCCAGCCCCCATTCCCAAGGCTAAAGTCATGAATACTAGTGTTTATACCACCTCCACTCAAGGTAATAATTTATCTCAACAACCCATTGCCTTTAATTTTTTCAAGTTGTATTTAAACTCAGGCCAGTGGCCACACCCCATTTCCAGTGCATAAAGTCCATGGTTACTAGTTGTTATGCCACATTCAACCAAGGTGAATAATTTCACCAAGCCACCCATGCTTTAATTTTTTTCAGTTGTATATCTCAAGGCCATTGGCCACTGCCCCATTTCCAGGCTAAATTCCATGATTACTAGTGGTTTAAACACCACAACCAACTGAAGGAATTTAATTAACCATGCACCCACTTTGCCCTTTAATTTTCTAAAGCAGTATTAATCTCGATGCCGGTGGCCAAGCACCCAATTCCAAGGCTATGACATGATTACCGTGGTTTAAAACACAACTCCAACTCAAGGTGATTAACCAAGCACACCAATGCCTTTAATTACCAGCCGTATTAAACTCCAAGGCCAGTGGCTCCAAGAGCACCTACCCCAAAGCTAATTTATGCCTGATTAACTAGGTATATACTCCCGCATCCATTCGTAACTTGACCAACACCCTTTTCTTTTGATTACCCTGGCTATATTAACACAAGGCCCAAGCCATGAACGCAACCACACTCATACCAAGGCTAATTTTAAATACCACATCAACCTCCAACCACTCGCCACTAACCGGACTTTCTTCCTATTTTGTACAATCATCACGATAAGGAAAATGGCTTTAGTAGCCTCACGCTAGCCAAGAATTAATAAGTAATCTAAACATGGAATTTTTTGAGGGGGAGGGAGGGCGGGAAAATCAAAGGATGAAGAGATTATTTCTATTCAGTACTGCAATACCCATCCAAACACCTCTGCTGCCAGATCACATGTGAGAACAATATGGCTGCCACAACCACCTTCAAAGAAAGTACGTTATAGCGCCCTCTATCCTCCAAGACCAGGGGGAGGAGGGCATGCAAGGATTGCTCTAATCAAGTTAAAAATGTATGGAAACATTTTAACTCTAATTAAGCACTACTGAGAAACATAACAAAAGGACCCAGAAAATATGGTTGCTAATGTTTAATGTTTTTATGGCAGATGTTGAACCATGTTTTTCAATCACATTGCCCGATGCTCAATTGGTGCAAAACATACATCAAGTCTTAATCGGGCCCGTGCCGCTCGAGCACCTCTTTTTTGAAGTACTGCATCCCCCCCTGTTACCTGAGGCCATTTTACTTTTTTAATCCAATGATATTTTGACTCTTCATCCTCCCCTATTTATACCTTTTTAAAAAAACACATTTATGATAGCCTTAATATCCTTTGTATTTAATTACTCTTTAGTCCTATATTTACTTTGTTATCAGAATCCTAATATAGTTTCCATGGTAACCTCTTTTAAATGACCTGTTTTGCCACAACAGCCAAGCACATTATCTCAAGGCTGCATGCATGCCTCATAGTAAACCTGGACAAACGACTGCTAACTACCCCAGCATTGGGAACATGATTTACCACCCCCCCAAAGGCCCATGCTTTGGCCCACCAACGCGACCAAGTCCATTTAATGCGAAGAAGCCTCGACTGGCGGAGGAAACATAACAGCGATGGGAAACATGTTTTAAAGTGACTCCAGAGCAACCCTTAAGACATTCACAAAACATCCAGCCCCAAGTCTCAAGTGGAGGTCTCCGATCTGAACCAAACTGTGTTTGCAGGCTATATCAATGAGCTATGGAATTCCTCCTTCTCTCAAAAACAAATTGCTAACATTCCTAGTGTGACTGTCCTCATTTCCTATGCTCCCAACCCGCATCAGAGCACCTGAGTAAAATGGACGTGGAAAAATTTGTGACCATATTATCATGTTACTGGGAATGGTATGTCACAAAATTAATCAAACACATCATCAGCATACCTCCAAAGATGTGGAGGAAACAATGTCGTTGCAGACCCCAAAGCGAAACACAATTACATCTGGGATACCCCGATTGTAGCTTTAACCAGGTCCTCCTTCAGAAATGTAAGGTGGCTTGTTTCCACTTACCACCCACCCCGCCTACCTTTCCATGTAATTACATAATTAAACCTTCATACTAAGTGACCTGCCGTTGTTCACTTTTTAGCAGTGCTGTACTGCCCAGTAAACATGACTATCCCCAAAGAAGGTTCTACAAGATAAGGCAAAAAAAAACGTTACTTATCTTTAAAAATTTTTCATCGTCCCTCGCATGTTTTGGGCCGACCACAAAGAAAACTTGATGTTACCAACAATAGAAAGCAATGGCTTGTCTGCCATCCGCTTCTTTCACATACCGGGCGCCGCCCCGGTCGACATACACTACTCGGCAAGTGATACAAATCGAGTTATGTGTTAGAGGTGGCCAGGTGTAATAATATGCACCTGGATCATTGTGGCTCAATACTCTTTTTTCTCATATGCAATGCGCGCTTAGGTTGAAAAGACTGTATTCCATTGAACGGTTTTTTAAAATCAAGACGGACGTGTCAATTCATTCGTTGTGTGGCTATGGTCGGAAAAAGTTAAACCACCCAATAGCATGCCACATCCAACAACTTATATTTTGCCTTATTGTTTGTATCGAACTGACATTATTGTGTGTATACAAGCAACCCAAAAACTATATTATTCCTGTGCAATATTCAAAATGTCCAGCGCCCAGCTAATACCGACTGGGTTTTGAAAAGGGGCTTCACCCCGACTGTCTCCCTACAATCCAAATTCGTCTTGGTGCTCTGCAACCTGGGGTGGAATTTGGGAATATAAAGCGGAAAGAAAGAAAAACCTTTCACATACCAACACGAATAGGTTAATCATGCAGAAGTGGCGGCAGCCTAATATCCCCTTGAATTCCCCACATTCCACTTGCCCATTTTTGTATTTCAGGATCGCATGCCCCATTTGCCGTGCTGTTTGTTGCTGCACCGTTGCGAAAGGAGTGTGACTTGTACCGGCTGGCATTGGGAAAGCCGGCCTGCAATCGACTGCTTTTCCTAGACGAGAAAACTGAAACTTAGTTTAGTGGCGTTGTGTCAAATTGTGTGAACAGAATACGACCCCTGCCGACTACTAAATACTGTTTAAGTTGTGTAGCACATGGCAACACAGCTTTTGTCATTACCGTGGTCTTGAATGCACCCGCATTCCATCTGCCCATCGTTTAGTAACGACAGAAAAAAAAAATTATCAACAAATTCAAAATTATGGCGGGTGAGAAAGAATATATAATTGTATAGTAGGAGAGGTGCTTACTTAAACTAGGACTAGAAATAACAAAATTATAGAAAAAAATATATCCTAAACACCTTCTTTTTTAAGCACAGTATTAGCTTCAAAACTTGTGACCACTAGCTGGCAACCTGCACTGAACTATTGGGCCACTGAAAGCTGGTCTGTGTGTTTTGCCAAGATAATCAATAGTTTGGCGAGCAAGAGTGAACAGGGAACACAATGCCCGATTTGTCAACACAATGGTGGCCTTTCTTTGGCATGATCTTGAACAGAGCACAATACCTAATTGCACCCGATTAGGGTGGTAAGTGGAATTGTATAGATTGAATCAGAAATGATTGAACCTAGCCTACACCCCAAAAAATATAAAGTAAAATAGAGCTGAATGTCGCCACCACTTGTTAACGGCCGGGTGTCTGCTTGAGTCCTACCATCGTTTGTATGTCATGAGTCTGCTGCCCCATTTCCCTTGCGGTGGGCGTCGCACCAATGCGTAATGATTGCGACTTAGTACGGCTGGCATAGGGAAGCCATCAAATCACTCCTTTTTCCTAGGATCACAAGAACACTGTGAACTTAGTTAGTGGAGTTTGTTTCAAATTGTGGTTAACAGAATAAGGCCCCTGCCGACTGAAATCTAAATACTGTTTTAAGTGCTAGCACAGGGAACACAGCTTTGTCATGATGTGGTCTTAATGTCGCTGCTTGATAATTATCCAAACCTTATTACTTTTTTGAAACCCGGGAAGGTGACTGCTACAACCTCAACTCCCTCAATAACCTGAAAAGAGATCTGTGCGTCGCCGCACGAGATGAATGTTTATTTTGATGCATCTGCAATTTCCCCTATTCGAAGGAATCCAAAGACATAAACAACATAACAGAAGCAACACTGCACGGAACAATAACACTTCAAAATCACTGGCACATATGGTTGGCAGTGTGTTGTTTAACTGGCGTTTCATATCAATGTGAGGGCCTCCTTTGTCCCTTCAAGCCGTCCAACATCGGGTGATAGCAAAGAATTTGTATGTCTTGATATCCCCCAGAAGATGCTTAAATCTTATTGCTGCTAAGTATGTAAAAACTGTGGCTCTAACTACCTTTTCAATGATAAGTCAGGCAATGCAGTTCCACAAGTTGTACTCACCGATAGTGGGTATGTGATCGCACACCCCCAAATTTTTGCTACAAAATCCCCATTTTAATCCAACCTGCTTGGTGTTTTTCTTTAAGAACGCCGGCTGCCATCGCCCTTGAGCCCAATTGTTTTTTGAAGAAAAAAAAGGGCCCCCCAAATCCAAAGCCACTGAGCAAGCTGCATCAATAAATAGCTCCCAAACGAAGAGTTTGATATCCAATTGGAATCTAGAAACAAAGGTGCACCACTAACGTTTTTACAAAAATTTTGATCCCATGGAAATATTCACCCTTGGCCCTACCCCCACATGAATCAACATTCAACAAATTCTAGCTTTAATCATAGGATACCCTGCTAACCATTGAAGCAAAACATGAATGTAATTGGCGTTGGAGCTCTTGAAAGTAAATTAAGGTTTTTCTTTATGTAGGGATGACTACTCTGGCACCTTGGACCTCCGGGCGCTCGGCTTGCACTGGTGCGGCCGTGGCCTTTGAACCTCTCTACAATGGGGGGTATGACAGATGTGTACAGCAAAAGAAACTGACGGGGTAGTTAAAACAGAGGTAGTTAAAACGTCGGTGTTTGACAATGCCCTACCCGCACGGTGCACTGACTAAATTAACCTGCTCTTGAACAGCAAATTTAACATACCCTGATGCTGGGACACAGTACAGGTTCGCTTGATGACTGTCGTCTGGGTTTAGTGTCCCCGAACCTGTCTTCAGCCCTTTTTTTTTGCCTCCTCTCGACTTGTTGGCGTTGCCCAACACTGGAAACAGCTGGTTGCAGCCGCATACGGGTAGCTGTCTCACTGCAGCATTGTTGATGGCTCGTGCACGGCCTCGCCCATCTCCCCCTAGCCGTCTGCCTTGACGCGCTTACTCTGTACTTCTGCTTCCTGTCTTTCGGCCTTGTCTCAGTCAAAATTCCTGAACCAAAGGTTACGATAACCAACCACAAAGGATCTTTTATGATTATTTATTACATAGGCCCCAATATTAATAAAATGCCATTCTAACTGAAATCACCAGTAAGGGAAAAACCCCCTAAAATCCCTCCAATTCTTGTCAATACTCACACAGAGACAGGTACACCTAAGCGCAGATACCTTACTTGTGATTTCTATAAAAGCCTGTGGTCATTAATAAAGCCAGGATGGAAGAGATCTATTCAGTATGCAATACACATCCAAACACCTCTGCTGCCAGATCACATGTGAGAACAATATGGCTGCCACAACCACCTTCCAAAGAAAGTACATAGCGCCCTCTATCCTCCAAGACCAAGGGGGAAGGAGGGCATGCCAGATTGCTCTAATCAAAGTTAAAATGTATGTGAAACTTTTACTCTAATTAATCAGATTGAGCAGTGTTTTTTTATGTTGACCCAATGCCATAAATCGATTCACTGGATATGGCCTGATATTTAGGTAATTGACCCGGTATCGAATGTCCAAACGCTCAAAAATCAGTTCGTGTTGTTGCGATGCACAAACCCATGAAACATCACAACGGTAGTATTGCAAACGACCCATACCACATACTTGTTGAAATATCTCCAGTCGTTTTACCAACATTAGGCGCGTTTATCAGATTCCTACATTTCTATCGCGGAAACGGTACTACTTTGTACTGCATGTTTTGGCCACTTTTCACTTCGCGAACAGATTTTTATAAAACATGAGAAATAGTCTCATGTAATATCTTGTGGGCGCTATGGTCTGCGCTGGATGCATTTTTTGCATAGTCCGGGATTCACATTTGTTTTGAAATATACTTACTAGATTCCAGTTGATGATGGAATAGCCTTCTACTTTTTGTAGGTGTAGGTATTAATTGAGGTGAATTAGTATATAATAACTTTAGTCCGTGTATTTGCCAAAACCTGAGAGTTGGGCCCAAACGAGGTTATATAGAGCTAGAGAGGCAAAAAGTTACGTAATCTTAGAAATTCACCGTCTCGCATGTTTTGCCGACCACAAAGAAAACTAGAGTACCAACAATAGGTGAAAGCAATGGCTGCCTCCGCCTTCTTCCACATACGGGGTGCGCGTTGCAATACACTAACCGGTAGTGATACAAAATTCATGTATGTGTTAGAGGTGGCCAGGTATAATAACAGTGTACCTGGATCATTGTGCTCAGATACTCTTTTTCTAATAATGCAAGCGCGCTTAGGTGAAAAGAGTATTCATTGAGGCGGTTATTTAAATCAAGACGATGATGTGTCTTTCATTGTTGTGTGGCGCCATGGGTAGGACAAAATTTAACCACCCACAGACACCCCAACATCCAACAACTGATATTTTGGCGGATGTTTGTATCGAATTGACATTATGTGCTGTTACAAGCACCCAAACTGATAATTATTCCGTGAATATTCAAAATGTCAGGCCCAGCCACAAAAAATGGACGACTGGTTTGAATGCGTGTCACCCCCTGGTTGGGCCATTCACAGTCCCAATCAATAGAGCCCACAGCATTTTAAACCCTAGAATGTTCAACGAAAGCGCACACTAAATCCAGGAATAGTTTCAGTGAAAAAAAGCAGGTGAAAGCTGATTCTATTTATAGTGAAGATAACGTTCTGCTTTAAACAACAGGTGACTGAAGCCTCATAAATTTATGATATGCTGTTGTATAAAATAGTATAAAAATGACAAAGTATTGAGTCAAAAAACAATTTTGAAATTGTAAATTGCCTCAATTAATTTAATTTCAAGTACAAAGCACCCAAACTGATAATTATTCCGTGCAATATTCAAAGTGTCAGCGCCCAGCACGGACGACTGGTTTGATGCGTTCACACCCTTAGTTGGGCCATTCACAGTCCAATCAATAGTCACAGCATACACCCTAGAATGTTCAAAAGAGCACGCAAACTAAATCCAGGAATAGTTTCAGTGAAAGCAGGTGAAAGCTGATTTTATTTATAGTGAAGGAAAAAACGTTCTGGCATTTGGAACACACAGTGACTGAAGCCTCTAAAATTTATGATATGCTGTGGTATAAAATAGTATAAAATGCAAAGTATTTGGTCAAACACAATTTTGAATGTAACTGCCTCACTTAATTTCAATTACAAAGCACCCAAACTGATAATATTCCGTGCATATTCAAAATGTCAAGCGCCCAGCACGGACGACTGCGTTGAAATGCGTTTCACCCCCTTGGTTGGGCCATAACAGTCCCAATAAATAGAGTACAGCATAAACCCTAGAATGTTCAAAGAAAGCGCACACTAAATCCGGAATAGGTCAGTGAAAGCAGGTGGAAGCTGATTTTATTATAGTGAAGATAAAACGTTCTGATTTGTTAACACACAGGTGACTGAAGCCCTAAAATTTATGAATACTTTGGTATTTAATAATAGTATAAAATGCAAAGTATTTGGTCAAACAATTTTGAATTGTTAAATTGCCTCAATTAATTTCAATTACAAAGCAATATCGCTTAGTGTTGGTAATAAAGGGCACGTATCAAAAGCGAAACTACTATTTTTAGGCCTATGGTTACTTAAACAGGTTTAAGGACACTGCACAGTACAGTTTTTGACAAGACGAACACACGTAACTTTATTTGTAGTTGGCCAGTTTCATTCAATCCATTCTCTTGGGTATTGCGAGAAGGAAATCGAAGATTTTCTGAATATTTCTTCCCCTATTGAGTAATGGACGAAGTCCAAACACCGCCCATAACTCTACCACAATTGGAATCTACTATAAATTGTTAAAGTTTCACGATATAACTGGAAAACCGAATATTTCCCCCAAGCAAATTGACCTCCCCCCCAAAAAAAGAAGAATGGCGCCGTTAGCATACCTCTCACTGAAACC
>JAMKCH010004487.1:0-60919 GCA_023653785.1 Ophioderma brevispina
ATTTGTGAGGGGGAACGAACAGAATTTTGTATTATCAATGTTTTGAGTGTATGTGTGTGTGTGCAAGGCTTTAACTATAGGGGTGGGGGGTGTGTGACACCTCATTTACAGAAAGTCCTGAAGAAAAATGTGACTTGGGCAGCAAAATGGTCTTTGTGTAAATTAGATGTATAGTTGAATAGTTTAATGAAAATAAGTATTTGTTGCTAATTTGTCAGACAATATTTTTCTGATTGTGAGATGCAGTTAACTTAATATGAAATGAACAATTTGTATATCCCCGCACTCCTCAGGATTTTTGATCCGACTGTAAAAAATAGTGTTGCTCGTTAAAACTGTCCATGTACCAACCAATTGATGAAACTGTGCAGGAAATGGACAGTTTTGTCCATCCCCCCCCCCCCATTGAAAATGGTCTATGAATATCACCTGTGTGTAGTTCTTGCATGTTTCCTTGGTATCTTTTAGTCTATTACCCTATGCGAAAGTCTTTCAGATGGGGTTTGATGAATGAATGATGGATGGATGGAGGAAGACGGAAGGACGGACGGACGGAAGGAAGGGACGGGCGGCGGGCGGGCGGGCGGGCGGGGGCGGGTGGCGGAATGGACGGAGATGGTGGGATGTGCAAAAAAAAGGAACCCTTACTCTTTCCATCATAGGTCTATGTTGGTGAATGTCAAAGAGACTTGCAGGTAGTGGGTTTTGGAACTACATAAACCACCTGTGGGGTCCAAAGGTCAAATAGGGGTCATGTAGAATTGTGCACCGCATAATTTGAGTCTTTGGTTGCACTTAAAGGACAGTAGGAGATTTTTTTGAGGATACAGATCTCTCTACAAATGTCTCTGATCGGTCCTAGACACCTACGGAGCATTTCGAGGTATATTGAATAAACAAGTACAAAGGAAAACCGCAAACCTTGTTTTGACTTGCCTGCTATCGCAATCGTTCCCGATAGAAAAACCAGGCTTTGACTTTCTGTCGTGCAAGGACAGGAACTACTAAATCATCAATCTTATTACATAAGATACATATTCTCCTTATTCACTTCGGTGTGTCTAATACATGGAAAAGCATTCCAAATATGACAAAAAAACGGGGTTCGACAAAAAATTGGGGCGCTTCTTTCTGGAAATATCCTCATGTCTCTTAAAGATGTTGTGGATCACAAAAATGCCATGTTAAGGTGTCTATATGAAGAGTTTTAGCCGATATAATCTCAAGTTGATAGGGCGAGTCAGATATGGGGGAGCTGGAGACTACAGTGTCCTAATAAAAAACAAGTGATGTTGGTTTTATTTGGGGTCCTCAAAATGGTTAAACTTTAGCTTGTGTTCACTAACTGAACCGTAAAAGTGAGTTATCTAATGATAGTCTGATTCACCCACTTAACTTCAAACAAAATTGAAATGTTGGTATAATTTGGGGTCTTTACTGACTGTATTCTATATATGAAAATATTGTGATTTTTAGCTATAAGCCCAAAAATACATAATTTCTTGAAAAAAAGGATGGTTTTACATAAAAAAATACAAAAAAAGGGTGTTTTCTATTAATAAAAACATGAGCAGGGGAAGGGGAGTATTGAGGCAATTGAGCCAGAGGAAAGCAGAGTTCCCCAGGTCACCCTTCAAAACTGCTCCTATAGGTTGTAGCTGATCATGTGTAAATTCAAGATTCTGCACCAAACGATCCCAAGTGTTACAAAATATGCATATAGTGACGTTGACAGAAATTCAATTGCGATAACTTTTGTCCATTGACAAGTAACAAAAACTATATACAGGTTATTATCTTTTTGCAACTGGGTGTTAACATGAGAAATATGTCGTCCTGTGAGTGCATCCAAGGTCATATGTGCAATAGTGCATGTGATACACCTGTGTGCTGCCATGCATTAAGAATCTCAAATATCTTTCTTAGAGCAGTGGCTCGTAAAGTGCTTTTCAGGGGTGGGAGTCGCCTGAGAACCATTTCAAGAACCAAAGACTTGGCATAATGGTATGTCTTCTGATGAAATTGCTGACAAATGGAAGGCTATTGCATCCGACTTGTCACTTGCATAATGATATCCCCTGAGCTTGTGATAGAATTGGAGACTGGGGTAATCCTGCCTTCATGAGACGCCTATTAGAATAATGAGAATTAATAGACAGTTCACATTTGTGACATTTGAGTCAATTCCATGAAATGTGTGTGAATCTATGAGGTTCTGTTGGTGTGTGAGATATTGTAGGGTGCACCATAAGAACATCGCCCAGAAGGTTTGGTTCGACGAACGAGATTTCAATATCTGAACACGGGACAATTCAGAGAAAAAATAAACTTTTGCAAATATGAAAGTCTGCAGGACCGTGTGCGTTGTAGACCCAGGAGAGGGTAAAGTTACTATGGGGGTACAATGTTTGAACTGCTCTAAATCTAATATAATATAGTCAAATTACCTTAGGTAGCAGGAGTAAAAAAGTCCATTGGGTCACACGCGTGTGGGGCTTCCTTCCAAAGAGATTGGGAAAAAGGGCTAAAGGTCATTGGGATCAAGAAAGGTCACCCATTCCAATACCCAGATTTGTTTGTAAAAAATAGTTTTTTTTTAAATGTTTAATATACTGGAATCCAAATATGAAATGCTTTAGCCACTTTCGGCATATCCTTGTTGTTATAATGGAATGGGTAAAAAATTCCCTGTAGGAATCTTATGGGGACGGGGACATATACCCCAACCTATGAAAGGGAACCAACCCTATGCAAAATAAAAGCATATTTGAATCAGTATCATTAAATATGTTTGTTATAGTTTTACAAAGACATATTGGTATTAAATTGTTGACCTTTCTGAAATAAACAAATGACCTTTAGCCCTTTTCCCAAATATTGGAAAGGAAGCACACACAAAGGTGACCCAATGACTTTTTACTCCTGGTTAACTAATGAATAATTTGAGCTTTTATTTCAGTAGATTTAGAGAGCAGTTCAAATATGTGACCCACCATAGTAAGTTACCTCTACTGGGCTCCACGCAACAAACGGGTCTCCGGCAGGACTTTCATATTTTCAAAAGTTATTATTTTTCTCTGAATTTCCGTTGTATATTCAGCTATTGGTATCGCGTTCGTCCCTAACCAAAACCTTCTGGGGCTGACGGTCTAATAGTCCAATTAGTATGATAGAGCATTATGTAAAGGGAAGATTCTTGGCTATGTACAAATGCGTTTTTCTTGTGTAATTTGAAGTGAGAGAATAGAAATGAGAAGTTTACAGATCATCAATGGGCTCCATATTGCCAGAACAACTTTAAAAATATTTTTGTTTTTAATTCATGCATATATTCCTTATACTAAATGGTACTGTATCACCCTTCATTCCTTAAATAGAATATCATCAAATCACTCACACATCATTTACATTAAATGTCTAAAGATTCACTGAAAAACCCTGCACGTTCTATGAAATGTATGGAATAAATTCCAATCCTTATGACCAGAAAGGGCAGTATGGCATATTTTTCACCATGTTTGGAGTAATTTAAAAGTTGGACCCTGTGAACCTTAAATTGTCCCTAACTGAAAAAATGATACCACAATTGAGACCACTAACTACGGGTAGCCACAATTTGCGCACCTACTTATCTGCTCCCGTTGAATTCAGCAGCCTTGACGGAATTAAAGTACAGATCATGTGCACTTTATTCTGTCAAGGCTGCTGAATTCAATGGGAGCAGATAAAGTGTGTGTGCAAATTGATAGAGGGGCCATACTAACTACCAAAGATCTCAAACCTGTTCTGTAGTGGGGGATGAACGAGCATGTTTGACCAAGGCCTGTGTTCCTGCCTTTTGTCAATGTCTGTGCGGAAATTAAAAACATAAGTAAAAATATCTCAAAAATTGCATGTTGAAATAAAATTAAAATGCATGCATGTTTCTGTCACTTAAATTTCAACCATATTTCACCAAAAGCCTGTCAATCGCTATATACATTGTCTAGATGAGGGGGCGTGTTCACTCCTAAGTGTTGTTCGCGCTCTGCTCATCCTGACGGTAAATTTTGAACTGGATATTATACCTTAACACTGAATGTACAAGGCTGTTCCCCTCCCTAAATGTTACAGCTTCAGCCACTGCATAATCCTGTTCAAAGAGGATTAATTGGTAAAGTGAGGTGAACTAAACATATCAGAATTTTTTTTGGAAAAATCAAGAAATTATCTCAGAATATGTATATAGTTCGGTATGATGATAATGAACACATGTACTCAACTTTTTGAGGAGAAGAATTACTATCTTTGTAATAGGAACGCACAAAAACAAGTCCTCTATCCCTTACCATAGGGAGCCATTACATTGAGCACTTACGGAGCATTAATGTCATCAGTTCATGTCAGGTAAAAATTCCGCCTCACCAAGGTGTGATCCAACCGATATATTCTAAACTGGTGTCGGCCAAAAACAGAAAAAACTAAGAGTACCGTGTCTCATTAAATGGAGCATGATGAAGTAGAATTAAGAAATCCTACTGGTTGAGTGTTGACTCAATACAGAGGTGTTAAAAAGTTAAGCAGAGAGATCATATGAGGTGTACGTTGAATATAAAATGGAAAGTTTTAAAGGGGCACTACTGATATGCAACCTCTACCACACTGCTCACACCATTTAAAACTGAGATTGTGATAGCATTAGAAGCTGATATTTTCTGATTTCATTTGCTAAGATTTAGTTAAATTCGTTACCATATGCTGCTACAAGCATAGGTTGGGTTATTATGGTTACCAGAAAATATAGTAAGTCCGTACTGACCGAGTATAGTCCATGCCTGATTTAATCCATCACACCCCCTTCCCCCCCCCCCCCCCCCCCAGTTTTGAAAGAATCTGAAGAATAGTAGAAAATCGTATTATAATCCCACATAAATATTTTGCTGGAAGGCAATAGATTACATGCCAATTTTTTGTTATAATATTACTGGTTTGTAGGGTTGCCAAATTCCCGGGAATTTCAGATGTGCCTTGGGAAATTTTCCCATGAAATTGGGAATTAAAGGGACATTTTATGGAATTTAGGACCCAGGGAGTTTCGGGAGGGAATTTTGGGGAATTACATCTTTTGGAAAATGCTACATACTTGGAAGTCCTTTTTGTTCAGATGAGGTAATATGGTACTCTTGTACCACTGAATGCTACCAGTGGAACATAAATATTCAGCATACAACAAACATGTTTTAAACAACTGAGATAATGACATGACCACCAACTCTTTACCAAAAATATAAATGTTTGGTTCAAGTTTATTTTCTATTCACTCCCTAGATCACTGGTCTACATGTAGTAGTTTGTATACGGTAAACCATTTAAACCCCCCGTGAGTTTACCTTAGATTTCGTGAGAACTTATCTTCAAAATAAACTTTAACTTAGTGGTTTGAATTGTCCTGTAACAAGCATGAAACTTTTCAGTGGAAATTTAGCCAATTTAACTGCTTTTTTGGAAACAGTGGCCATAAAAGGGTGGGGGGGGGGGGGTCTGACGCAGGGGGTGCTCCCCTCCCCCCCCAGCCACCAACAAATGAACGGACCTTTGTTGTACAGTGTCTATGGAGACGGACCAAAAATTCGCCCCCTCAGAAAATGCCTCGCCATCCATTCTTCCCCCCATTGCAAAAAAAAAGGCTGGTTACGCCACAGTTTGGAAAGCAAATTCCACATTTTTTTATCTGTAGCCCATTTGGGTTGATTATAGGGTATACAATGCTATGAAAGCAAGGACATGAAACAGTCTTGCTCCAGAATCAAAGAAAAAAGTGGCTTCATATATTTAACAAGCAGCTATACACTTAATATTGTGAATATTCCTTGGATTTTAGACTGATTTTTTTGTGATTGAATACAGTATCATAATATTAAAAAAATTAAATCATACTTGAACAAAAGAGACCAAGTCTTCAAGGTTTTGTAAAAATTTTGTAATAAAATGATCAAAATGAGTCTTTGCATTTTAGAAACCACTACATCCAATGAGTTTAAGTTATTTTTTGGAAAAGTTTTAAGTCGTATTATATTGCAGACATAAAAAGCACAATATTTTTGTGGTGTGAACTTTGGAATGCACATTTACCTTCTCGACGATTTTGGCATAGATTGTACAAATGGTGCCCTGACTAATACCTTATGTTCTGATAAAATTGAAATAAAGCCTTTTATGTTTGGGCCTAAGCAATATTCCATAGTAGCACAGTACACAATTGAAAAGACAGGCCTCACAACTGGTTTTTAATTTTTTTTCCTGGGTGAAAAATGTTTTAAAATGTTGTAAACTTAAAAATGCCAAAATTGAACATTCCCGGAAATTCCCAATATCCCGGGCCCTTCAAATTCCCGGAAAGTGTTCTCGGGGAAAGTTTCCAACCCTACTGGTTTAGAAGTATTTTTTCTCCTGGTGATTTATCATTACAGAATTAATAAGTTCATGCAATCAGTTTTATACAGGTATTTGTTGATCCACTCTCATTTGATACTTGAAATACTCCCTGGAATCATTACGTCTGAAGGCTGAAATGTTGATGCCTACTTGCTTTATTTATGGAGATCCTGTTATAATCCCACCACCCCCTAAATTCAAGCTAATTTCCGGGTAAAAATCGGTGGACTATACTAGTTCATACAATCAGTAATATATGACTTGTAATACACCCAATTAACTGTTCTCATTAAAATGGTAACAATGGATTCAAATGAAATTTGGATTAAGTTATTTTTGGTGTGACCTTTTCTACTAAACAAAAATTATATGATAGTGTACAAGGTTGTCCCCGTGTTTCGCGATCACCTGGCTTTTTTTAAAAGCGTTACTTGTTGGAACGTTTTCTTTGTGGATTCCCGGCTTGTAGGTGTGTATCCGCTAACCAATCGAACTTATCTGTACCCGGACCAAGCTACACCCACCACGAATTTTTCATGACTGTACATGTTACATGTGGCTATTATATATATAGATATGCGAAGGGGCACCTTACCTCCCTGGGCACTACCTGCTACATCTATCAGCAACAAATTGTACATTTATCCATCTTTTCTTACTTATCCAGTCTCCTGCACACCGCAACCGCATCCCGAGGGTCTCCAGCTGGCCAGCCTTTACCCATGGGGGGTACTCAACACAATGACCATACGGACCGTGCACGACTCGGTCTTATTTTTTCATCCTCTGGTATAGCAATGACCCTTTTTTCATCCAATTTTTGTTATAGCAAGGGGTCGTTTTTTCAAATGTTCTCTAATTTGTTGGAAAAATTATTCAAAATTTTTTCTTTATTCGAAAGCCCAATCTTGCTAAAATTGGTTTGAAAAATTAGCCAATTTCTAAATCTGAAGCCAAAATTTTCAAAATTTGCTTAAATTGCCTAAATTTAGGAAAAATATGTACAAATTTGTGTAAATTTTGGTCCGAAATTTTGCATCTCTGTATCCCAGCTATGTCCCCTTGTTTGCAAATTTGGTATCAATATTGGTCCCTCCTTCCAGACTCTCGGAGGCAAACGTCCCTACCCAAACCAAACTTGGGTACCCCCCGGGCCTTGTAGCCAGGTATTGACATCAAGCTTGGAAAAACACGGTTTTTCTGTTTCGTACTAAACAAACAAAAAACGAGCACTGGCTCTGTGGGTAGGCGACCTTTCCTGTTGGTTATTTACCCCCCCCCCCCCACACACCTAAATGGCTGAATTTTTTTTGGCAGGAAATATTTATTATCATCCTTTAGAAACCAAGTAAACCATTTACACATAAAGGAATATAGTGAGTCCCAGGAGCAGACCCGTTATTAATGGGTCATGCATGGCAAAGAACATTATATAAAGCTTACATCATTAAAAATTTCACATTTACAAATTAAACAAAAATGTTTTTTTGTTTACAAATTTCTAAATATTGCACTTTTCCCAGGTTGCCTCATTTTTTCATGATAAATATAAACAAGGAGATGATTGAAAGTTTTGACAAATTATCTCTAAATGATTTTAAATGGGATAGGGGATTTAACAGGATAAATAATAAACAAGGAGATGCGGAAAGTTTTTGACACATTATCATTCTAAATGATTAAATGGATAGGGGGAAATTTAACGGCAGAGTGGATGCTTTACCTCTTAAGTTTTCTTCAGAAATGAAGCCCCAGGTCCCTATCTCATTGCAAAGTTGGTCACTTCAAAGTGCTTACCTGGATGTTGGAAATTAAAGAAACATATTATTCGACCTTATAACTATGGCAGTATTGATTCCAAATCAAAAGGGACCGAAAGTTCCAAAATGATTTTAACGAAGATTCTGCCAAAAAAATACAAAGATCGGTATATAAGATTGGTTGGAGAACATTCCATGGGGATAGTTGTGCCTGAGGAAAACCTGGATAGATCTGGTTACTCATGAGCAAGTTTAAGGATGGTTCACCAATTTGAAAAAAAGATGCCACTGAATCAGAAATTTCTTTGGCAAAAGATTTGGCTTGTTTAAGATTATGAGATTTCACCTTAACTTCCTTAAAAATAGTCTCACATTGCACAGTTACAGATTTCTTTCTCACCCAGTTCAACTCCCTCTCAATTCTAGAATCTAAACAAAGATTGACTAAATTGTCACCTTTGATTCTAGTGGCTAAATGGGTAATTGTATGACATTCGAGGTATAAACGTGAAATAGATTTGATGTCAAGACCATTGGGCATGTATAAAAACACAAGACTATACCAGGATGGGGGATGCCAAACCATTTTTTAATAAAATGATTCGTGAGATTATCAAGAAAATTCAGGTGTGTTGAGCAAAGATCGTTAACTGTAAGGTGTATCGGAGTGATGGAAGAAAATAACAAGTATATACTTGAATCTTATATTCTGACCTAATTAGGAATTAAAAAAAATCCCTCAAGCTCAATAGAATGTGTCTTTCCTCTCACCTTGCCCATTTTTTTTTGTTTTCTTGTTATTTCTGATTTTGCCCACTCTAATGACACATTTGCCCCTAAGCTGCCCTACTAGTTTAGCTACTGTCTTGGAGCGTGCTCATTTACCCCTTCCCTTCCATTAGTAATGTGAGCCCTGAGCTGTGCCCCATTCAATAAAGTCTAGTTATGTCAATTTCAGACAAGTATTCTAATATGTACATCCTTTTGATAGCTACAGCTGTAATTGTCCGTTGTCAGATAAAATAATATGTCAACAGCCTGATCTGACCAAGGTAATTTAACAAGTGAAGTGCCGGGTAAAGCTAGGAAAATACTTCAAATTGGCTGTCCTATTTAAAGTTGTTACTCATATCCATCTTAAATCTCAAATTGGTAGCCTTGAAATTTACTGTAGTTTTGTGAAAATGATTAAATAAGGCCTTTTGGGAATATTTAGTTACAACAGATTTACCAATATTGGTTGTATAGTGAGTGTATAAAAAATGGGTCAGTTAATGACACAAAAATAAGAAAATGTCATCGACGGATTAGAACAGATTGAAAAGAGGTCATGACGAAACCAAGTGTTGATCACCACAATATGTTTCATGTAAATGAGGATGACAAGGGGGCCTCCAGCTTTCTGTACAGTCTTGGAATAGATTTTAACCCAATGCGTACGTACTGCTTTCTGATTGGTCAATTTGAATTTACATGATTTTGAGCCAATCCAAGAACATTGGTAAGAAAGGCAGTAGGCTGAAGAGGAGCTAGAGCTTAAAATGATTTGAAAAGCTGCATTGAATGTATTGAATCAATAATATCAAATTGAACCAATCACAAATAGTGACTCTGAAAAGGCGGTAGTGTGCTTAGTGGGTTAATTTCTTGTTGTTCAGAGGACACCAGCTATAAGGATATCTGATACCCAATACAAAATACATACAATGTGAAAAAAGACGATTTGTAATATTTAAAAGGATAGGTTTTCATGTGAATGCAGTGAGTTCACCTCTTGTCTGATATCTTCAATTTTGCGTTCGTAAGTGACACCACTTCCATTTAAAATTGCCACCCAGAATATGCCATCCAACAAAATCCACTCCAAATTTGGCATTTATATTAAATGGTCGAAATTGCAAAGAGATATAATTTGTGCCCCAATGGTTAACCCTTCGAAATATCCATTTTAGTACAAGCCGGTTATGTAACTGTAATACATGCGTATATGGATATCAATAAGGTACTCTAGTCCTTTACCCCAAGGCTTTCGTATCTTAGCCATATCTCTGAGAGGGATGGGAAATTAAGGGGTAAAGGATAGAGCTAAAGAAGGTTACATCGTGGATGGGAATTGAACCCGGGACCCCCCGGGACCCCAGTCCATGACCAAGGAGGGCAAGCCACGAGGGTTGTCACAATTTGTTGCCTATATGGGTGTTCTTACACATGATGCATAATAACGCATGATTTGGGACTTTTGTGCATTTTCTTTCTAAGCCTTCAATTGCATGGATAGTCCCTTGGTCTATATGGGCAGTTAGGTTATTATAAGAAGCTACTGCCTTTCTAACAGTAGCTCTGATTGGCTATTACATATATAACATCTAAACCTCCGAATACCCCTATCAAAATGAACCTCTATATATCTGCATGCAATGATTTATCCTTTATTATCCCATGTCTCTAATCGTCAACATAATATAATTATATCGTCTCTGGCAACCTGCCGAGTGACTAGATCCCGCTCACATTCAAATTTTTTTTCATTTTTTTTTTTTTGAATTTCAAAGTTATGCATTTTCTTGACATTGCAGTGGTTTTCTGGCCCCCACCACGTTGTGGAGGGTCTATGTGATCGTCCATGGATGCCTTAAAGGTGCGCAATGAGAGATAAAATAGAGAAACAGTAATTTTGAACTTTGGCTATATGTCATATAACATAGGCAGAATTTTTTCGTATTTGCGCCTATACGAAATTAGGAAAATTTCAACTTTTGAACCAAGAACAATCTCACTTAATCCTTCAGATTGGGGATTGTTTTTGATAGAAAGCTTTACATCGGCAAAATCAGTAGTTTTGATTTTTTAAGGGGACACGCTGATATGTGAATCTCTTCGTTGCACCTTTATAATGGATGCCTGTCTGTATGCATGTATGGATGCTTGTTTGGAAGTCTACTGGGGCAGAAGAAACATTCATTAATCCACTGTATTGACAAAACCGAATGTTAATGAATGTCAATGAGGCATGTTTATAGAACATGAATGAGGTCATGTGCTGTTTACTTTTTGGACAGGTTTTATGATTAATTAATGAGCTCAATTGCATCTTTTCAAAGAAAATTAATATCCGACTCTACTGACTGAACCGAATTACAATGAATTTCTAACATGACATGGTGATAGAACACTATGAGGTCATATGCCTGTATACTTTTTTGGACTGGGTATGAATATTATGAGCTTATTTGCATCTTTCCAAGAAAAGTGATTACACCACAGTTGTGGGGTCATCCTAATACGGAACTGCAGTAATTATTTAATTGATTTCAAAAAAAAACAGTGGGCAGTCTCAACACTATGACTTAATAATGAGGGTTTCCATGATGGGCCATGTTTCACTTTTACTGAACGAGGTCTAGACACAATTCTATCAAAAATTACAAGAAGCCTTTCTCTTTAGACATTGAGTTCAGATCTCCTGACAATTTATCCCTTCTGCAAAGCCAGCAAAGCCATAGAATTCAAACCCTCTTTCTGGATAGAGAGGGCTCGTATGCGCGGATAATTGTGGTAACAATAGCAATGGGATGACGCCATTGGGTTTACATCACGGGATTCTGCATAAGTCGTTGACTGTAAAACGCATATTCACTGTGCTTGCTGAAAGGACATTTGTTACTGCTTTGACGTTCTTATTGTTCTGTGTGTGTGAGCCAGGTTCAATGTAATGGACTTGCAACTTAGATTTTCAATCACCTGCCAGGCCGGGGGGGTGAGTGGTAACTTACACCAAATTGAACCATACATGATGTGCGACCAATGTGGATCTCATTTCAGCATTTCTGGTTATTGATGACACCCCCCCTTTTTTCCTGCCATTTTGCTAAAAGTGGGTTGCTTTTCAAAATTTTCAGCATCATTGCATCCCTTTTGTCAAAATGCACTTTTAATCATTTTTATGTAAAAAAACAACTCAATAACATTCCCCAATTGTTATAATACCATCTTGGTAGCATCTGTGAGCAAATGCCTACACGGTGTGGTCCCAAGCCCACCTTACGGTTCCCTGGTGGGGTCCAGGGGTGAAGCAGGAAGCTCCTGGGTTTTGTCATTTAGTAAAACAGGTTGATTTCAGATACAAATTTCACAAGATACAATTAATCCCTCCTTCCCCTACTTTCCTTCTCTTTCATCCTCTCTCCCGTTTCATTTTTGTTCACGCCTTTCCTCTCTTTTCCTTCTCTGTCCCCTTTTCTTCTCTTTCTCCCTCTCCTCCCTTTTTTTCTTGTTCCCCTTTTTTTTTGTCTTCCCTGCCCTGTTAAGTTGTCCATGGGGTGGGATGAGATGGGGAGGTCCTGCCAGTGGAGGAGTTTTCTTAAGACTGTTTTCGATGAGTCATATCGTGGCATGGACCAGACACTGCATGTCGCTTGTCCGAATTCCATACCAAATGAAACTTAGGACTTGATGCAGATGTTTGTGTTTGGAAGAGCGATGGACCGCTTGGCGAAGGTGAATAGTGATGGTAGATAATTTAGCTCCACTTGGACACCCCGCATCTGGCCTACCATTCATATTCACTAAAAAATTGGCTCTCTTATCCTCCTAGTTGTTTGGCCCTGTATCGAGTCGGATCCATTCAGCATGTGAGCTGCACTGTGAATAATTAATCCACGTTAAAGGAAGATACCTATAAAATGGAACTGATATACTGTGTTTTAAATCATGCTGAGAATCCGCAGAAGGGTATCGTAGCCTTGCTCCTTTTTTCCTTATCTGCATTTTTTTCTAGTGGGTCCATGAATATGGTTCTTTTGAGCTTAGAAAGTTTGAGACTTTAAAGGACATAAGGACACTGACACCCCAGAAAAGTACAGCCATGATTTTGTATGAACAATGTGTTTTTATGTTTTTGTATTTTGTTCTGATTGCTTCGGTCCAGACTGTAGTTACTCGAGTACGATACTCGTACTATACTCGAGTAAGGAGTACAATTTGTATACTTGTAAACCCGTACTCATACTCCGGCCCTGGGGTACTTGTACTCATACTCGTTCTCAGGCATAAGTACTTGTACTCATACTCATACGCTGGATTTAAATTTTTGCTGTACTCGTACTCGTCCTCATACTCAGCCCCAAATACTCGTACTCATACTCAGGGTCAAGTACTCGTACTCATACTCAGGGTCAAGTACTCGTACTCATACTCGTACTCATGAAAAGTACTCATACTACATACTACAAGTCTGCTTCTGGTGTATTAAATTACACCTAAAATTAATAAGCCAAAAACTCTGTCTTTGTGTAATAAAAGGATGATTTTGTATTTTCTGTTGTGCATGACTGAAAATCTATGCATGCTTTCAAATAGGGCTGATTATGACAACAGGCAGGGTTCGCCAGTTTCTTCCACAGGTGAAAAAAAAATGTGTTTTTTTCCGCGTTTTTTTCCACTTGGAAGAAATAGGTTTCTTCCAGTTTCTTCCACTGAAAGCGGAAGAAACTAAAGTCATTTAAAAATTTTCTATTTTAAAGCCATGACTTGCACTTTTGGGTTTATATTATACAGTGAATGAAATATAGTGAAATAACTTAAAATAACCATTCAGGGACCCCTCTACCCACCCCATGCATTTGACAATTGCATAATAATTAAACTCACATTGATTAAATAACAAATTACTGGAAGAAACTGTTAAGACACTTTTCACACAAGTGAGGCCAAACATTCATGATGTTGCCAAAGACTCCATGTAAAGACTTGAACATCTTCAATTTCTCTAAGCAAATGTTATAGTCTCCTTAACCCAGGTTCTCCTCACTAAGTAATACAAAGTCAGATATTATACACAACATGTAAAAGAAAAGTTTCCGAACCCTGACAACAGGCAAGTTCAAAACTTAGTTTTTGGTGTTCCTTTCTATTGTTTGTCCTATAAACCCCTGAATTGTTCTTATCATGTTTTCTATAACCAGTGAAGTGTCCCTTTAATGAGCACACCGTGGCTATGCAATGTATATAATGTGAATCTACTTATGAAATGACTGCTTACGTATACAATGTAAGAAAATCTTGCTATTTCATATCAAAATTGTTCTGAATATTTGAATTGCAATCTGAAGATGTTATTTTTTGGTTATTTTTACTTTTCAATTTATATTTTGATATTTTCATTACCTAGTGGAAATGTCAACAACCATGCCAACTGAAGGCATGTATTATATGGATTTTAATCTACATTAGCAAAGCAAGAACTTATCACGGCAAAGGCATTCAAGATAAATTGACATTCTATTGCATACCAAAAAGTTGCCCAATTTGCTTCAAAATTAAAGGCTGACTCAGAGATTTCCCTATGAGGGCGCACTCAATTTTCAAACAAATAGTGTTTTTTGTACATACATAATGCTTGTCCATATACTAATCATTGTTTGTAATAACTAAGCTCAAATCGAAGCCCTTCATATAGAAAATCACAACTTTGTTATAAAATTCTGGATCCGGAATATTTGTTATACACAGTATCCTATGGCACAGTTGTACTGTGCATAAATGTTTACTGCATGAAAATGGAAAATCCGATTCATCTCTAACTTTGGAATTGAGCATTTTAGGTGACTATATTTAATTCTAGATGACTATTTTTTAATTACTAAACAAAATAATTACATTTCGAAATCTCTGAGTCAGCCTTTAAGAGCCTGGCTAGATCTGAAGTGTAAACTTGTACTTGTGTTCTTCCTGATTTTACATGATAATATGGTAAGATGGAATTTGTAACAAAACACCCCAAACCCAGCTGTGTGAAAGTCCAAACAGAATAAAACAAAAAATATCAATGGCGATACAGTTTTGATACTGATTTGGATTATTTACTCCACTACATCCTGTGTAAATTTTACAAAATTTAATTGCGGGCAAATATATTTTTTCTCTAAAATCTAGTTTTACATGTCTTGGAAAATGAGCATATAGAGGGTCCTATAACATACAGATCATGACCTTTGTACACCAACATATGAAAAGATCCCTGCATGTCCCTATCAGTTGTCAAAATTGTGTCGCCACTGCTTAAAATTGGGCTAAAAATAAAAGATAATTTGCATGGAGACAAATAGCTTTCGCAATACACCAGCTGGTTTCACCTGAATACAACAGCTCTTTGCTGGTTTCACCAATACCACAGCTCTCCTCAAAATATAGGGCAAGTTTTAATATTTAATAGAACACCAAGCCATACATTTACACTTTAGACACACACACTCCTAAACTGTTTTGAAGGAATGCAAATTTCAAATTTTTCAGAGATACATTTCCTGGTAACGGACACCTTACAGTGTGGATTTCTTTGCAACACCTTTACTTAAAACTAATGGAATTTCACACTTGGATAGTGTTGCTTAATTAACCATAATAAGGAATAATTTATTTATGGCATTGATTATCATTACTCATTATTACTTTATGTGGTGTATATTATTTAAATTTATTCTCTGAAGCACACCAGCTCACCCCTTAAAGGGACACTGGGTGATGTCGTAGGATTTTACATACACTGCCCCTAAAATTTAATTATTTTCCATTGTTTGTTGTTTGTTCATAATATTACACTGCTTCTTATATGATATCAGAGATGTGGTAAGAAAAGCTTGGAGGTCTATTTTGATTGGTTATTGTTATGACGTCTTGTAGGTGTCAAAGGTCAGAAATACCTTTCAAACACAAATAATGAGCCTTGTGCACAAGTGATCTGAATTTTATACAATATAACAGATTTTAATGATTTGTAATTGGTTCAAGAATTTGGTATGTCCAAAACATTATTACATAAATCAAAATTACACAATTACACACAATTAGTTAATAATAATATTTTTAAAAGTTTAATCAGAAAAATGGAGGCTATATAACATTATTCAGAGGTTATACCATGTTATATCATAGAAAGAACCAATTATAGATACTCTAAGTAGGGTGTGTGTTATTTTACAAATTTTGACTTTTTAATGTGAGGCCCCCCAAAAAAAAAAAAAAAAAAAACACAAGTGATCTGAATTTTATACAATATAACAGATTTTAATGATTTGTAATTGGTTCAAGAATTTGGTATGTCCAAAACATTATTACATAAATCAAAATTACACAATTACACACAATTAGTTAATAATAATATTTTTAAAAGTTTAATCAGAAAAATGGAGGCTATATAACATTATTCAGAGGTTATACCATGTTATATCATAGAAAGAACCAATTATAGATACTCTAAGTAGGGTGTGTGTTATTTTACAAATTTTGACTTTTTAATGTGAGGCCCCCCTCAAAATATGGTATCCCCAATACAAATCAAGAATATAAAAGATTATTTTCAAAAAAAGTTGCATAACCCCCCTGTACATGCCCCTTGAAAATTTTGATGACAAGGTTTCCGAATTTGACAGGTTTCATGTAGCAGATGACATTATTGGCATAAATGCATCTATATGAAGCAATTTACCAGGGGCAGATCCAGGATTTCTCAATAGAGGGGGCGCCAGTAGACCCGTACTTTTTCCCAGTCAGTTCAAAATTCTGAAAAGCTGGGAGGGAGGGGGGCGTACTGCGTCCACTGGGCGCCCACAAAGCTAGATCTACACAACGCCCGACGATCTGTATCGTCATTCTTAGAGATCTAATTGGCGCCCTGTGTGTAAAAAAAATCATTTTTATATATCTACAGTGTGCACTATACGGCGCCCTGTGCTCTGCAAAAAATAGAGGGGGCGCGCGCCGGGGGCGCCCCCCTCTAAATCCGCCCCTGTTTACCATGTTATTTGATTATGTATGTGTCTAGTAGTGTTAGCAGCTAATTATGTATAATTTAATTGGTTGATTAGTCAAATATTAATTGATTAATTAACCAATTAACATAATATTTGAACTCCCAGGATTGACATGTGGCAATTTATTATTATGGCAATTAATTGGTTTACTATATTTGAGGTCACAGTATTGACAGTTGACACTTTTCAATAATGTTCTTCTATTTCCTCTTAAGATTTAAAGATTCCAAAAAAAAAAAAAAAAAAAACACAAGTGATCTGAATTTTATACAATATAACAGATTTTAATGATTTGTAATTGGTTCAAGAATTTGGTATGTCCAAAACATTATTACATAAATCAAAATTACACAATTACACACAATTAGTTAATAATAATATTTTTAAAAGTTTAATCAGAAAAATGGAGGCTATATAACATTATTCAGAGGTTATACCATGTTATATCATAGAAAGAACCAATTATAGATACTCTAAGTAGGGTGTGTGTTATTTTACAAATTTTGACTTTTTAATGTGAGGCCCCCCCTCAAAATATGGTATCCCCAATACAAATCAAGAATATAAAAGATTATTTTCAAAAAAAGTTGCATAACCCCCCTGTACATTCCCCTTGAAAATTTTGATGACAAGGTTTCTGAATTTGACAGGTTTCATGTAGCAGATGACATTATTGGCATAAATGCATCTATATGAAGCAATTTACCCATGTTATTTGATTATGTATGTGTCTAGTAGTGTTAGCAGCTAATTATGTATAATTTAATTGGTTGATTAGTCAAATATTAATTGATTAATTAACCAATTAACATAATATTTGAACTCCCAGGATTGACATGTGGCAATTTATTATTATGGCAATTAATTGGTTTACTATATTTGAGGTCACAGTATTGACAGTTGACACTTTTCAATAATGTTCTTCTATTTCCTCTTAAGATTTAAAGATTCCATCTAGTTATTAGCTAATCAAAGACTCAAGATTCTTATTTTTAAGAAAGGGCGGGTACATGGAGGAAACCTGAATCCAAAAAAAAAGGAGTGGTCTTGAGGTGTTTTCACACCTAGATTTAATGTTCCCTATGTCAGAGTTACATTTTATGAGCTTCTTTATTACCAAGTTTCCATGTCTGGTACTTGAGATGGAAGAAACATAAAAAAAAAAAAAAAAAAAAACCATGTTATTTGATTATGTATGTGTCTAGTAGTGTTAGCAGCTAATTATGTATAATTTAATTGGTTGATTAGTCAAATATTAATTGATTAATTAACCAATTAACATAATATTTGAACTCCCAGGATTGACATGTGGCAATTTATTATTATGGCAATTAATTGGTTTACTATATTTGAGGTCACAGTATTGACAGTTGACACTTTTCAATAATGTTCTTCTATTTCCTCTTAAGATTTAAAGATTCCCTCTAGTTATTAGCTAATCAAAGACTCAAGATTCTTATTTTTAAGAAAGGGCGGGTACATGGAGGAAACCTGAATCCAAAAAAAAGGAGTGGTCTTGAGGTGTTTTCACACCTAGATTTAATGTTCCCTATGTCAGAGTTACATTTTATGAGCTTCTTTATTACCAAGTTTCCATGTCTGGTACTTGAGATGGAAGAAACATAGTCCTAGGACTGTCATATGATTGGTTTTAATCTGTGTATACATACTTTTGTAGGCATATATATAAGTCATGCTTTTATGTATGAAAAATTAAAATTGTAGACTAGAAAGCCTGGACCTGGTTGCTGATATAGGTTGTCTTTCTTTCAAAATGACTTGAAAGTCATTTAAAAACGTCAGCTAGCATAATCGAATATCGGAATTACCTTTATTCCGAAGGAGTTGGGGAAAATACTGGGCCATTGAATGCTAGTTATCCTTTCGGATTATTGATCCTGAAACATCGTGTAGTGTACAGTCAGGTTGTTCTTTTCATAACTGACCAGAGTTACAACACACTTTCCCAATAGATGGTTGGCATACCTCAACAAACTAAGACTGACAGATATTTTTTTATGTCGTAGCCTTTCGGTTGAACAAAATGGGCTGGTGTGTCCTAAGTAGTGACATCACCACTGTAAAACTGATGATCATAGCCATTAATACATGACCGCCATAAAACCAACTCAAATATTAGTGGAGCAAGTGTGCACACATGTTAAAGTACGGTGTATGTGCAGATTAATTTGAATGAATGGCATTGAAGAATGTTTCTGTTGGTCAATATAGGCAAAATAAGACCATGCATACACTGTTAAAACGTTGATTAAAATTTTAATCAACCTAGGATTACCTAGTGAACCACTCATTTGTTGGTTAAAACAGTATTCAACGGCTAGTTGGTTGGTTAAAACTTTTAATCATTTGTTGGATAATTCCTTTTGCTCAATGTTGATTAATGTGATGTTGGTTAAACTAAAACCAGGTTGTTTGTTAAAATTTTAATCATTTCTTGGTTATTATTATTATTACTTAATATGGGGTTGGTTAAAACTAAATCACTTGTTTAACCATTTGTTGGGTTATTCGTGTAATATTGCAGAGAACTTGAATAGTCTAGTCTAGTCTATAGTCTATGTCAATACTTCAATTAGGGATTCTATAGAGCTTTATTCAGTCAGACATAATAATCTCTCATTCCCTCGGTCCTCATTGAAGTCTTGACTTTGACCCTAGACTATTCAACCCTGTCAAATTTTCAGCGACAAAACTGTGAGTCTCTCACAGAGTCTGATAATGCCCAAAATATAAGTCTCCGTACAACCAAAACCTTGCTAAGCAAGCCTGAAACCGATCAAGAAAGTGTGAAGTATATAGGTTATTGCCTGATCTCATATCACTGAATTAATTCACACTCCTTAGCAACGTCGTCACTCTCTCGTAATCGGCCATGTTTGATTTTGCCACCTCGCTTTCAAATTGGTCATGTGACCAATATTTTAATAAACATTGTGCAAAATAGATGATTTACCAACATGGATTAAGATTTAACCCACAATTGAACAATTTGTCTGCAAAATATTTCAGAAACATGTGTTTTTGGCGGGAAGTTTATGTTTAATCTTTTGTTGGTTAAGAAAAATGCTTAATTAACCAACGTTTGTATTTTTTATCACCGTAATGTTTCAGTGTTTAACCAACGGAATATTAAATGTCATTTTTAATCAACTAATAATTTATATGCAATGTTGTGCGATTTTTAATCAACCACCTTTTAATATGCCGTTTTTTTGTGGGCCGCCAGCTATAGCTGGCAGGACCACTTAGCAATCCGTTGTGCGTGTGTATGTGGGGGTGTGTGGATGTGTGTGTGGATGTGTGTGTGTATGTGTGTGTCACAAATTGTTAATTTTTTTTTTAAATTTTTGGAAGCTTTTGGACAAGTTTCAGCCTTTCAGCCCCCCCCGGTAATTTTCACGTTTTTCAAATCCTGGATCCGCCACTGCAGAGCAGTCTAAGGCACTGATCCATCAGCAGGGTATAGCATTGACTGAGCAACCCTGGTTCGAGTCTCGCGAGAGTCGGGTTTCTTCGTCATACTCATATAGTTCCTATACGGTCAGAAATTGCATAATTATGGAATTTCTCCTCGCTCCCACCCATTGCTTAGAATGTACAGGTATTCTTAAGTAGTTCAAAGGTTGCTCTAACCAAACCTATCATAAAACAATTTCTACAATTTACCAATTTTCTGAATTTGTCCAATTCGCAAGTACCTTTATATAAGTAATCTGCAAGCCTTTTCGGTTCATTTAACACAGGCTGGGCAGAGTCAAAGATCATAACATCATCGTAAATTTTGCCTATTGGCGTTCGCTTTTCATATGTGGTGATTGCGTGCTGCATAATGAAGCCTATTGTAAGGTGCGGGACGGAAAAAAAAAAAAAAAAAAAAACCAACGTTTGTATTTTTTATCACCGTAATATGTTTCAGTGTTTAACCAACGGAATATTAAATGTCATTTTTAATCAACTAATAATTTATATGCAATGTTGTGCGATTTTTAATCAACCACCTTTTAATACGCCGTTTTTTAATATCTGTTTTAACGGTGTAGGTGGGCATTCATTTCAACTGAAGAAGTTGACAAGTACATGGCTGTACAGCACCTTGATGAGACCAGTCAAGCAGCCTTTATCTTGAAATGCAGGCGCGGATCCAGGGAGGGGGCGGAGGGGCGCGCGCCTCCCGGTAATTCTGCAAAATCTTGCAAAATCAGCCCATTTTGGAAGCTTTTGGACAAGTTTCAGCCTTTCAGCCCCCCGGTAATTTTCACGTTTTTCAAATCCTGGATCCGCCACTGCAGAGCAGTCTAAGGCACTGATCCATCAGCAGGGTATAACATTGACTGAGCAGCCCTGGTTCGAGCCTCGCGAGAGTCGGGTTTCTTGGTCATACTCATATAGTTCCTATACGGTCAGAAATTGCATAATTATGGAATTTCTCCTCGCTCCCACCCATTGCTTAGAATGTACAGGTATTCTTAAGTAGTTCAAAGGTTGCTCTAACCAAACCTATCATAAAACAATTTCTACAATTTACCAATTTTCTGAATTTGTCCAATTCGCAAGTACCTTTATATAAGTAATCTGCAAGCCTTTTCGGTTCATTTAACACAGGCTGGGCAGAGTCAAAGATCATAACATCATCGTAAATTTTGCCTATTGGCGTTCGCTTTTCATATGTGGTGATTGCGTGCTGCATAATGAAGCCTATTGTAAGGTGCGGGACGGAAAAAAAAAAAAAAAAAAAAACCAACGTTTGTATTTTTTATCACCGTAATATGTTTCAGTGTTTAACCAACGGAATATTAAATGTCATTTTTAATCAACTAATAATTTATATGCAATGTTGTGCGATTTTTAATCAACCACCTTTTAATACGCCGTTTTTTAATATCTGTTTTAACGGTGTAGGTGGGCATTCATTTCAACTGAAGAAGTTGACAAGTACATGGCTGTACAGCACCTTGATGAGACCAGTCAAGCAGCCTTTATCTTGAAATGCAGGCGCGGATCCAGGGAGGGGGCGGAGGGGCGCGCGCCTCCCGGTAATTCTGCAAAATCTTGCAAAATCAGCCCATTTTGGAAGCTTTTGGACAAGTTTCAGCCTTTCAGCCCCCCGGTAATTTTCACGTTTTTCAAATCCTGGATCCGCCACTGCAGAGCAGTCTAAGGCACTGATCCATCAGCAGGGTATAACATTGACTGAGCAGCCCTGGTTCGAGCCTCGCGAGAGTCGGGTTTCTTGGTCATACTCATATAGTTCCTATACGGTCAGAAATTGCATAATTGCATAAGAGTGATTATGGAATTTCTCCTCGCTCCCACCCATTGCTTAGAATGTGCAGGTATTCTTAAGTAGTTCAAAGGTTGCTCTAACCAAACCTATCATAAAACAATTTCTACAATTTACCAATTTTCTGAATTTGTCCAATTCGCAAGTACCTTTATATAAGTAATCTGCAAGCCTTTTCCGTTCATTTAACACAGGCTGGGCAGAGTCAAAGATCATAACATCATCGTAAATTTTGCCTATTGGCGTTCGCTTTTCATATGTGGTGATTGCGAGCTGCATAATGAAGCCTATTGTAAAGTGCGGGACGGTAATAATGTTCAAATAGACGCGATTGTTAAACCTGCGACTAATGTTGCGTGAAGAGTCATCTGAATCGAGTGCCCTATTCTTCACCTTTGTACAAACTTGTAGGTGGACTATGAGTCCGGAGGACCATATCTGACACTGGGTATTAAATTCATTTGAAGTAATCATTTAATAACTGTGGTCAGGTCATGATCAGTGCATGGTTATCATATGCGGTGCATATGACACCCATGCATCGATCATGTAACCATGGCTATTCCAAATGGAATTTAATACCTAATATGGGAGTCTTGCACTCAATTTCAGTAGCGCTTCCTTAGGGGTGTAAAGAATTCATCTATAGAATTCCCCATTGTTAGGCAGGGAAAAAAACATGAGCGGCTATAAATCAATATGAAGCAGTGTATAGCAAATGGATCAAAACACCTGAGAAACAGTCTAATTGACACAAACACAAAAATACCATGTAGCAAAGTGTCGCTGTCCATGTGTGTGAGTGCATTCTTTATGTAGATATCTTTATGTGGCGATCTCTAATAGCAGAGTAAAAGGTTTTTCTGTGCAAATTGTTCAAGGTCGACATCTTAATCATGTTGTTGGCCTAGATAGTTGATGCACTAGACAATGAATAAATTGTGTTCACCTCAGAGATGTATATGTCTCTGTGCTCGGCTAGATTTCACCTACCCATTGGTGAGGCAAAGTAAGCCATTTGGGAATTAAATTCTACTCAACTAAGAGCAGTGTAATTTCTGCAGGGAATAAGTTATGGAAGCAAACTACAATTGAGGGAAGTCATTTAGGCAGAAAGATTAAATTTATTAAAAAGGACTTTCCATATTGAGAAGAACAGGCATGAATGAAGGTTTATTTTTTGAGGGATGCAAAACTTTGAAAAACCTGACCTTTTGGGAGAAAATCTGCACTTGCACATGTTTTTATGAAGTGGACCTAACCCCTAAAATTGTCCTTTTGGATTTGTTAACGTCATATCATCAAAAGTAAATTTTTGTTTGAATTTCCTAAGTTTGAAACCTTTTTATATGTAAAGAAAAATCAGAAAAAAAGTTTTTTCCTTTTTGTGTAATTGGGGGGGGGGGTGCAACTAAATGTTCCTCATGCATATATATAAGTAAATAATAGGACCCTTTCACAGAAGGTAAATTATGTTGAATGGACTTGTGTTTGCCCTCTGTATCATCCAAGCATGCCAAGAATACAATACATACACCTGGTTCACCTGAAAATTTCAGATATTTCTGCAGGTGATTCTTTTCTATTATCTGCATGCATGGGTTGTCCTGAAGGACAGGTCTGGCCAAGTTAACCTATTGACCTCCCGTGAAAGTGCCCTATAGTATTGTTTTATGCCTAAACTGAAAAGGTTCTGAAAGTGTCATAAAAAGTCTTTAAGCATGAATGGAGTGAGGGGATGCATATCTATAGAAACCTGCTTTTTAGTTGTTCAAATGGGGGATGGGGGAGGGAAGAAAATTCTAATTCACTGTCAGCCTTTTGGGACATACGATGCTGCCACCCCTTTTAAGCAATGTGGCTTGGGTAAAGACCACTTTTTGACCGTCTTTGAGGAACCAAAAATAGTTCACCAGCATCTTATAACTTGGGCTAAGGGTTCTATACAACAGTTGAAGAACCATTTGAATTATGTGTGCAATATGCATGTTTCTAAGTCAACCCATGCTATCTGGCTGCTTTTACTTGTAATAGGTTTATGAAAAAGGTTTGAAAAATTGTAAACTCCATATAGATTTTATTTCGCACCTCAGTTCCACGCCCTCCCTCAATCTAAATCTAAACAAAGATTGACTAAATTGTTCACCACCTTTGATTCTATGGCTAATTGGGTAATTGGTCTATGACATTCGAGTTAAAGTGAATAGATTTGATGTCCAAGACCATTGGGGCAAATTGTATAAAAATGCAAGACTACCAGGATGGGGATGCCAAACCATTTCTTTTAATAAAACGATCGCGGGAGATCTATTCAAGAAATTCACGGTGGTGTTTGAGCAAAGATCGTTAACTGTAAGGTGTATCGGAGTGATGGAAGAAAATACAAGTATAATACTTGAATCTTATATTCTGACCTAATTAGGAATAAAAAAATCCCTCAAAGCTCATAGAATTGCTTGTCCTTCCTCTCACACTTGTGCCCATTTTTTTGTTTCTCTTGTTATTTTCTGATTGTGTTGCCGCACTCTAAGACACAGTGCCCCTAAGCTAAGCTGCCCTACAGTTTGGCTTAACTGTCTTTGCGCGGCTCATTTACCCCTTCCCTTCCATTAGTAATGTGAGCCCTGAGCTGTGCCCCATTCAATAAAGTTAGTTATGTCAATTTCAAGACATCTTCTATTGTACATCCTTTTGATAGCTACAGCTGTAATGGTCGCGTTGTCCAGATAAAATAATATTGTCACAGCCTGATCTGAGCCAAGGTAATTTAACAGTGAATTCTGTGGTAAATCCTAGGAATACTACAACTTGGCTTGTCCGTGGTCCTATTTAAAGTCATAACCTCATATCCATCTTATCCATCTCAAATCTGGCCTTGCCTTGAAATCCACTGTAAGTTTTTGTTAATGAATTGAAAATGATAGTAGGGCTTTTCGGTGGGAATATTCAGTAATTAATTTTACCATATTTTATATGTGAGGGTATAAAAATGGGTCAGTTAATGACAGAAAAATAAGAGAATGTCATCGATGGATTAGAACAGATTGAAAAGAGGTCATGACGAAACAAGTTTTTGATCACCCACAATCATGTCTTACATGTAACTGATGAGACAAGGGGCCTCGAGCTTTTCCTTGTACAGTCTTGAATAGATTTAACCCAATGAGTACAGTATATCTTTCTCTGATTGGTCACTTTGAATTTACATGATTTTTTGAGCCAATCAGTAGCAACATGGTAAGAAAAGGCAGAGGGCTGAAGAGAGCTAGAGCTTTAAAATTTGGAAAGCTTGCATCTTTAATTGGTTTTATTGAATCAAATACGTATATACAAAGTGGGACCAAGCAATGGTGATATCTGAAAGGCCTGTTGCGCTTAGTGGTTCATTTCTGTTGCTTCCATAGACAGCCTCGCTGTAGGGATATCTGAGATACCCACATACCAAACAGCATGTGAAAAAGACGACTTTGTAAATTAAAGGATAGGTTTTTTCACATAGTGAATGCAGTTTGAGTTTCACACTTGTCTTCCCCAGATTCTTCCAATTTTGGCTTTCCTGTACTGCACACTTCCATTTCAAATTGCCCAGAATATGCCATCATAAAAATCCTACCCAAATTTTTGCCTTAATTAAATTGTCTACATTTGCAAAGAGATTATATTTGTGCCAATGTTAAAATCCCTTCGAAATATCCCTTTTTAGTACAAGACCCAGCACAGAGCCCGTGTTTATGTAACGGTAATACCAATTGCGTATATAGGATATTCCTTATAAGTGTACTATAGTCCTCTTTACCCCAAGGCTCTCGTCTCTTAGCCTATCTCTGATAGGGATGGGATTAAGGGGTAAAGGGATAGAAGCTAAATAAGATTGCACATCTTGGGCAGGAATTGAACCAGGGACCCCCCCGGGACCCCCAGTCCCATGACCACGGTTGGCAAGCCACGAGGGGTCAACAAGTTCGTGCCTAATATGGGATGTTTCTTACAAAAAAGATTGAATCATAATAACGCTCGATTTGGGACTTTGTGCATTTTCTAGCTTCAATTTGGGGGGGGGGGCAGTGGTATTTCTGGTCTATATGGCCATGTTTAGGGTTTATTATAAGAGCCTCTGTCCTTCTAACAGTAACTCTGATTGGCTAATTACATGATTAACATATAAACCCCTCCAAGTAACCAATATCCAGAAATGAACCTTCTATATATCTGCAATCAATGATTTATCCTTTTATTACCATGTCGTATCGGTCAAACTAAAAATTATCACCTCTCTGTGGTCCCTCGCAGGTGACTATAGTGGCCTCTCACAAGATCAAATTTTGTTTTTTTCGATTTTTTTTTTAATTTGCAAAGGTATTATGCAATTTTCTTGAACCATATTGCAGTGTTTCGGGCCCCCACAGCACGTGTTGAGGGTCTATTGTGATCGTCCCAGATGGATGCCTTAAAGGTGGCAATGAGAGATTAAAAGAGAGAAAAGGTCTTTTGACTTGCTTATATTTCAAATATAAACATAGCTTGCTACCACATTCTTTTGGTGATTTTTAAAATTAAATTTTCAACATTTTTTGAACCAAGGAACCATCTCAGCTTAATCCTTTCAGATGGGGATTTTTTTGAAAAAGCTTTCAATCATGGCAAAACTCAGTACGGTTTTGATTTTTTTTTAAAGGGACACCTGATATGTGTAAATCTCCTCGTTGCACCTTTAATGGATGCTGTCTGGATGCCTGTATGGATGCCTGTTTTGGGAAGTCTATGGGGCAGAAGAAAAATTCATTAATCCCTGTTTGACAAAACCGAATAGTTTAATGAATGTCTAATAAGGCATGGTTATAGAACATGATGAGGTCAATTTGCTGTTTACCTTTTGACAGGTTATGATTATTACTGAGCTCAATTGCATATTTTTCAAGAAAATTTAATTAATCCACTCTACTGACTGAACCGAATAATCAATAATCAAGAACACTTACAGACGATCAAATAACAACCAAACTCCTAAAGCGGCTATACATCGACTCACGTGTCCCACGCACTCGGCACCGCTACCCCAAAGGCCGACCGGCCAGGGCCCTACGCGGACCCCGGCTATGCCCAGACCTTCTTCCAAAAGCTGAGTGGTTAACCTGCGCCGGCGCCGGTGACTGTGGCGTCCCGTACGTTAAATGCGAAGAAAAAATGATAGGGTTGGAGGGAGGTGGGTGTAACTGAAGGGGGATGATCGTGGGGTCTTCGGGGAAAAGGGGAGGGCCTCTGGTGTCTCGTTAGTGCTGGTGTGCTTGGTAGTTGTCGTCTTACTTTTTTTTTTGTTTCGAGAAAGTCAACTTGATTTTTTTTAGGTTGTTTTGGGGTTTAGAGTGATTTATCTTGTATTGTTTTTCTAACATGACATGGTGATAACACTATGAGGTCATATGCTGTATACTGTTTGGCTGGTTATGAAATATTATGAGCTTATTTGCATCTTTTCAAGAAAAAGTGATTAAACCACAAGTTGTGGGGGTCCCTCCGAATTCGAACTGCATAATATGTTTTTTTTTCTTGGGGTTTTTAGGATTTTGTTTTTCTTTTTTGGGGGGGGTGGGGTATTTTTATTTTTTTTTTTTTTTTTTTTTTTTTGTATTTTTGGGGGTTTTTTTTTGGGGGGTATTTTTTTGTTTTTAGTTTTTTCTTTTTTTTTTTTCTTTTTTTTTTGTGTTTGTTGAAATTGACTTGCCAAATGACAGGGGGGCGCAGTCTCAACAACTATGACTTTATAGGTGTTACATGAGGCCCATGGTTGCACTTTATAATACTGAACGAGGTATAGACACAAGTTCTATCAAAAATAAAGCCTTCATCGGGACTTTGAGTTCAGATCTCCTGACAAGTTTACTCCCTTCTGCAAAGCCCAGCAAAGGCTAGAATCTCAAACTCAATCTTTCCTGGATAAGAGAGGGCTCGTATGCGCGGATAATTTGTAACAATATCATGGATGACCCATTGGGTTACATCACGGTAGTCTGCATAAGTCTTTGACTCTAAACCAATTCACTGTGCTTGCTGAAAGGAGGCATGTGTTAACGGCTTTGTGACGTTTCCTAATTTTCTGGGTGGTGTGAGCCAGGGTTCCATGTAATGGACCTGGATTGCACTTTATTTTTTCTACACAATCACCTGCCTGCCAGGCCCGGTGGGGGGGAGTGGTACTTTACACAAATGACCATAATGGATGTGCGAGTACCATGTGGATCTCATTTCACATTCTGTATGTGGAATGACACCCCCCCCTTTTCCTGCCATTTTTTGCCAAAGAGATGGGTTGCCTTTTCAAAATTATTCAGCACAATTGCCAATCCTTGTGGTCAAAAGGCACTTTAAGTCATTTTATGTAAAAAAAGGCACAGACCTCAAGAAATTCCCCAATTGTTATAAACCCACTTGGGAGCATCTGGCAGCAAAGCCTTACACAGGTGGGGTCCAAAGCCCACGTTACGGTCCCGGTGGGGTCCAGGGGTGAAGCAGGAACTCTCCTGTTTCTTGGTCATTTTTGGTAACACAGGATATTTCATATAACAAATTTCTTCACAACTACAATGGAACCTCCCTCCTTCCTCCCCTCTTTCTTTCTCTTTCCTCCTCCCTCTTCTCCCTTTTCATTTTTGGTTCACCCCTTCCTCTCTTTTCCCTCTCTGTCCCCTTCTTCCTTCTCTTTCTTCTTCTTCTTCCTCCCTCTCCCACCTTCCCCTTTTTCCCTTGTCCCCCCCATTTTTGCTTCTTTCCTCCTCCCCATTTTAGTTGTCCAGGGGGTTTGGCTATGGTAGGCATGGAGTTAAGTGCTCTGCCAGTTGAGGAGTTTCTTACGAACTGGTTCGATAGAGTTCATATCATTGGCAATGGACAACCTTTGCATGTAGTTTCCCGATTTCACAGACAAATGAAGACTTAGGACTTGATGCAGATGTTGGTTGTTTGGAGAAGCGATGGACCGTTGGCGAAGGCAAATAGTTGTATAGGCGAGAATATCTGTATCTCCAATCTGGCACCCCGGATCTGGCCTAACCATTCATCAATTCCTAAAAATTGGGTCTCTTATCCGTCCTAGTTGTGTTGGCCCTGGGTAATCATATAGGATACCATTCAGGTGACTGACTGTGATAATTAAATATCCAGGTGTAAAAGAAGATACATTAAACAATGGAACTGAAGACTGTGCTTGAAATCATGCTGATAATCCTCAGAGGTGATCGTTTCCTTTCTCGCTTTTTCTAGTGTCATGAATATGGTTCTTGTGAGCTGAGAAGTTCGAGAACTTGTAACAGGGACGAAGAACAACTCCCAGAAAAGTACAGCCATTATTTTTGGTTGAACCAATGTTGTTTGTTTTTTTTTGTATTTTGTTCTGAGGCTTCCGGTCCGACTGTTAGTACTCGAGTACGACATACTCGTCCTATTACAGTATAGTACAATTTGTAATACTTGTACCTGTCTCATACTCAGGCCTGGGTACCTGTACCTCCAGACCTCGTTTCTCACAGGCATAAGTACTTGTACTCAAACTCATACTCGGTATTTAAAATTTTGCTGTACTCATCACCGTACTCATACTCAGAACCAAATACTCGTACTCCATACTCAGGGTCAATACCGTCCATACTCGTGGTCAAGTACTCGTACTCAATACTCGGGGTCAAGGACTCTAATCATTACTCGTACTCATGAAAAGTACCATACTACATAACTTAACAAGTCCTGCTTCGGTTTATTAAATTACACCTAACATTAATAAGCCAAAACTTCTGTCTTTGTGTAGAAAAGGATGATTTTGTATTTTCTTGTTGTACTGACTGAAATCATGCCATGCTTTTCCAAATAGGGCTGAATGACAACAGCAGGGATCGCCAGTTTCTCCCACCGTGGAAAAAAATGTTTTTTTTCCCGTTTTTTTTCCACTTGGAAGAAATAGGTTTCTCTTTCTTCCTTTTCTTCCACTAAGCGGAAGAAACTAAAGTTCATTTAAAAAATTTGCTATTTTTAAAGCCATGAGCTAGCAACTTTTTGGGTTATATATATTATACAGTGAATTGAAATATAGTGAAATAACTTAAAATAAAATAACCATTCAGGGACCCCTATACCCACCCATGCAATTGACCATTGCCTAATATTAAACTCACATTGATTACATAACAAATTACTACTGGAAGAAAACTGTTAAGACACTTTTCCACAAGTGGAGCCAACATTCCATGATGTTGCCAAAGACTCCTTGTAAGACTTTGAACATCTTCAATTTCTCTAAGCAAATGTTATAGTCTCCTTAACCCATGGATCTCCTCACTAAGTAATACAAAGTCAGATATTATACACAACATGTAAAAGAAAAGTTTCCGAACCCTGAAACAGGCAATTCAAAACTTAGTTTTTGTGGTTGGTTCCTTTCTATTTTTTTTCCTATAAACCCCTGAATTGTTCTTATCATGTTTTCTATAACCAGTGAAGTGTCCCGTAATGAGCACACCGTGGCTATGCTCGCAATTATAGAACTGTGAATCTACTTATGAATGACTGCTTACTTATACAATGTAGAAATCTTGCCACATTCATCAAAAATTGTTCTGAATATTTGAATTGCAACTGAAGATGTTTAATTTTTGTTATTTTTACTTTCACTTTATATATTTTGATATTTTGCAATTACCTAGTGGAAATGTCAACAACCAGCCAATGAAGGCATGTCTTATAATGTGATTTTAACTAACATTACAAGCAAGAACTTAATCACGGCAAAGGGCATTTCAAGATAAACCTACATTCTAGCGATTGCATACCAACAAGTTCCCCAATTTGCTTCAAAATTAAAAGGTCCATGGCCCGATCGCAGATAGCCCCTCGTCCTCATAACCCAGATTGTTATACCGGGAAGTGGTCGAAATTTTGTTATCAGAAGAAATCTACTATTTTTCTCATTTACCCTGTGAAATCTTAGGGCTAAAAAATTGGATTTTGGTTTGGAGTTTTTATGTACGCGAAAGTGTACTCTATTTGTCGCCAATATTAGTTTTTACAGAGTCCTCTATGGGGCTCACAAAATCACGTTTCAGCTGTACCACTCAAAACGGATGGAATAATCGGCCGCGAAACATTACAGGTGTTGGGGGTTTTTTGGTTGAAGGCCATTCTACAAGATGAAAACTTCATCAGACTTAAAATCGGGACCATCCCCCTTTAAAGGCGACTCATGATTTCCCTATGAGGGCGCAATCAATGTCAACAAATAGTTTTTTGTTGTACATCCATAATGCTTCTGTTCCATATCTAATCATATGTATGTAATACCTAAGCTCAAATCGAGTCCTTCATATGAAAATCACAACTTTTGTTATAAAATTCCTGGATTCCCGGAATATTTGTTAACACATATATCCCTCTGGCACTAGTTGTACTGTGGCATAAATGTTTACTGCAGAAAATTGAAATCCGATTTCATCCTCTAACTTTGGAATTGAGCACTTTTAGCGTGACTATATTTAATTCTAGATGAAACTTTTTAATTACTAACAAAATAATTTTATAACATTCGAAATCTCGAGTCAGCCTTTAAGAGGCTAGATCTGAAGTGTAAACTTGTACTTATGACCTTCCTGATTTTACATGAATAATAATTATGGGTAAGATGGAATTTGGTAACAACACCCCAAACCCAGCTGTATGAAGGCCCAACAGAATAAAACAAAACAAAATATCAATGATTGGCGATACAGTTTTGATACGATTTGGGATTATTACTACTACAAAATCCTGTGTAAATTTTACAAAATTTAATTGCGGGCAAATAAAATTTTGTCTCTAAAATCTAGTTTTTTAATCATGTCTTGGAAAATGAGCATATAGAGGTGCTATAACCTACGATCATGACCTTTTGTACAGCACCAACATATGAAAAGATCCCCGCCAGGTTAACTTTCCCTGAATTTTGCAATCGGAAGTATGCTTGCATGTCCCCCTATCAGCTTCTTGTCCAAATTGTGTCCCACTGCTTAAAACTTGGCTAAAAATAAAGATAATTTCATGGAGACAAATAGCTTTCGCAATACACCACGCCTGGTTTCACCTGAATAACAACAGCTCTTCTTTGCTGGTGGTCACCATACCACAGCTCGCCCCTCAAAATATAGGGAATTCTTTAATATTTAATGAACACCAAGCCATAATTCACGACTTTAAAGACACACCCAACCCTCAAACTGTTTTGTGAAGGAATGCAAATTCAAATTTTCAGAGAATATATTTCCTGGGACGCCCTTACAGTGTGGATTTCTTTTGCACACCTTTACTTAAAACTAATGGAATTTCAACACACTTTGGATAGTGTTGCTTAATTAACCATAATAAGGAATAATTTATTTTGGCATTGATTATCATTACTCATTATTACTTTATGTGGTGTATATTATTCATCTTATCTCTTAAGCACACAGCTCACCCCTTAAAGGACACTGGGTGATGTCCGTAGGATTTTACATCACTGTTGCCACCTAAAATTTAATTATTTTTTCCATGTTTGTTGTTTGTTCATGATATTACAGTATTACACTCCTGCTTCTTATATGTCTATCAGATATTGTTGTAAGAAAAGCTTGGAGGTCTATTTTGATGTGGTTATTGTTAATTGACGGTCTCTTAGCGTCAAAGGTCAGAAATAACCTTTCAAACACAAATCATGAGCCTTGGGCACAAGTGGATCTGAATTTTTCACAATACCGATTTTTTAATTTTGATTTACCCAAAAAAAAAACACATAAAGCAGAAAATAAAACCAAAACCAAACTCAACAACCCCCCGCCCCCCAACAGCTTTGTAATGATTTGTAATTGGGTCAAGAATTTTTGGTATGTCCAAAACATTATTACATAAATTCAAATTACACAATTACCACACAATTGTTAATAATAATATTTTGTAAAAGTTTAATCAGAAAAATGGAGGCTATAAACATATTCAAGGTTATAACCATGTTATATCCATAGAAGAACCACATTATAGATCTAAGTAGGGTGTGTGTTTATTTTAATCAAATTTTGGACTTTTAAATGTGAGTGCCCAAAATATGGTATCGCCCAATACAACAATCAAGATAAAAAGATTATTTTCACAAAAAAAAAAAAAAAAGTTTTATTGCATAACCAACCCCCTGTACATGCCCCTTGAAAATTTTGAGGACCAGGTTTTCCGAATTTGACGGTTTCATATGTAGCAGATGACATTTATTGCCATACATGCATCTATTGACAATTTAACCACCACATGTTATTTGATTATGTATGTGTCTAGTAGTGTTAGCAGCTAATTATGTTATAATTTAATTTGGTTAATTAGTCGCAACATAATTGATAATGAACCATTAACATAATATTTGAACTCCCCATGGACGATGTGGCAATTATTATTATGGCAATTAATTGGTTACTTTTTTGAGGTACGTATTGACATCTTTGACACTTTTCAATACGTTCTTCTATTTCCTCTTAAGATTTAAAGATTCCATCCGTTGTTATTAGCTAATCTGCAAGACTCACAGATTCTTATTTTTAAGAAAGGGCGGGTACATGGAGGAAACCTGAATCAAAAAAAAAAAAGGAGTGGTCTTGAGGTTTTTTCACACCTAGATTTTTAATGTTTCCCCATAATGTGAGAGTTACATTTTATGAGCTTCTTTTATTACCGTACCCAATTTCCATGTCTGGTACTTGAGATGGAAAAACATAGTCCTAAAGTGACTGTCCATATAGCTAAGGTCATGCTTTTTATGGTATGAAAAAATTATAGACTAGAAAGCCTGGACCTGGTTGCTGGGATACATCGGTTGCTTTCTATTCAAATGATTGTGGCGAAGTCGATTTAAAAATGTCAGCATAGCATACATCGCATAGCGGAACTTACCTTTTATTCGAAGGAGTTGGGGGAAAATACTCGGGCCATTGAATGCTGTTATTCATTCGGATTAATTGATCCTGGAAACCGCGTTTATGTATCAGTCAGGTGTTTTCCTGTTCACTTTTCATAACTGACCAGAGTTACAACACACTTTCCCCAATAGATGGTTGGCATACCCAACAAACGAAATGACAGATATTTTTTTACTGTCGTAGCCTTTCTGTTTTGAACAAAATGGGCTGGTGTGTCCTAAGTCGACCCAATCACCCCTGTAAAAAACTTATGATCATATATGCCATTAATACATGACCCGCCATAAAACCATCAAATATTGTGGAGCAAGGTGGTTCACACATGTTAAGTAAACGGTGTATGGCCGATTAATTTGAATGAAATGGCATTGAAAATGTTTCTGTTGGTCCAATATATGCAAAATAAAGACATGCATAACACTGTTAAACCGTGATTAAAATTTGTTAATCTCGTTGATTAACATTTGGGAATCAACCTAAGGATTTACTAGTGAACCACTCAATTTGTCTGGTAAAACAGAATCAACAAATCGGCTAGTTGGTTCAAATCTAATTATGTGGCTTTGTTTAAAACTTTTAATATTTTTTTGGATATTCTTTGCTCATGGTGGTCAAATGTGATGTTGGTTAAACAACTAAACCAGGTTGTGGTTAAATTTAATCATTTCTTGGTTATATTATGATTACTTAATATTGGGGGTTGGTTTAAAAACTAACTCACTGGTTTCACAAACAATGTTCGGGTTATTTTCGTGTAATATTGCAGAGAACTTGAATAGTCTAGTCAGTCCTATAGTCTATGTTCAATTACTCAATTTAGGGATTCCTATAGAGCCTTATTAGTCAAGACGTAATAATATCTCATTTTCCCGTCGTCCTCATTGAAGTTTTGACTTTGACCCTAGACATAGACTATTCAACCCTGTCGAATTATCAGCGACGAAGCTTTGAGTCTCTCACAGTAGTCGAAATGCCCAAAATATAAGTCTGCCGTACAACCAAAACCTTGCTAAGCCAGCCTGAAACCGATCAAAGAACGTCTGAGTATATAGGTTTGATTGCCTGATCATATCACTGATTAATTCACACATTCCTCCTCAGCAACTTCGTCACTCCTCTCCGTTAATCGGCCAATGTTTGATTTTGGCCACCTCGCGTTCAAACTTGGGTCATTGACCATATTTTAATAAACATCTGTTGCAAAATAGATGATTACACAACTGGATTAGCGATTTCAAAAAAACCCACATGTGCACAATTTGTCTGCAAAATATTTCAGAAACATGGTGTTTTTGGCGGGAAGTTTATGCTTTAATCCTGTTGTTTTGGTTAAGAAAATGCTTAATTAACCATCGTTTGTATTTTTTAATCACCGAATATGTTCATTTGTTTCCGCCAACCGATATTATATGTCATTTTTAATCAACTAATAATTTATATGCATTGTGGCGATTTTTTAATCAACCACCCGTTTAATAACCCGTTTTTTTAATATCTGTTTTAACGGTGGTAGGTTGGATTTCATTTCAACGAAGAGTTGACAAGTACATGCTGGCACAGTACCTTGATTAGACCAGTTCAGCAGCCTTTATCTTCGAAATGCATGCGCGGATCCAGGGAGGGGGCCGAGGTTCGCGCGCTGTCCCGGTAATTCTCCCACCCCCCCCCCCCCCCCCTTCTGCAAATCTTGCAAAATCAGCCCATTTGGAATCTTGTTTGACAAGTTTCAGCCTTTCATCAAGGCCCCCCGGGTAAGTTTCACGATTTTTTCAAATCCTGGATCCGCCGCACTGCAGAGCATCCCTAAGGCACTGATCCATCAGCAGGGTATAACATTGACTGAGTGCAGCCCGGTTCGAGCTCCGCGAGAGTTCCGGTTTCTTGGTCATACTCATATAGTTCCTATACGGTCAGGAAATTGGCATATTCATAAAGTGATTATGGAATTTCTCCTCGCCTCCCACCCTTGCTTAGATGTGCATGTTATTCTAAGTAGTTCAAAGGTTGCTCGAACCAAACCTATTCATAAAAAACAATTTCTCTAGCAATTGACCAACTTTCTGAATTTGTCCAATTCGCAAGTACCTTTATATAAGTAATCTGCACGCCTTTTCCGTTTCATTTAACAGGCGGGCAGAGTCCACAGATCATAACATCATCGTAATTTTGCTATTGGCCGTTCGCTTTCATATGTTGTGATTGCGTTCTGCATATGAAGCCATTGTAAGGTGCGGGACGGTAATAAAGTTCAAATACGCGATTGTTAAACCTGCGACTAATGTTGCGTGAAGAGTCGTCTGAATCAAGTGCCCTATTCTTCACCTATTTTACAACGTTGTAAGTGTACTATGAGTCCTGATAGGGACCATATCTCCTGACATACGGGGTAATTTAAATTCATTTTGAAGTGATTCATTTCATACTGTGTTTCAGGTCATGATCAGTGAATGGTTATCATCGGCCTGCATATGACACCCATGCATCGATCATGTAACCATGGCTATTCCCAAATGGAATTTAATACCTAATATGGGAGTCTTGCACCTCAATTGCTCATTAAGCGCTTCCTTAGGGTGTAAAGAATTCATCTATAAATTCCCCATTGTTTTAGGTGCAGGGAAAAAAACATAGCGGCTATAAATCATATGAAGCAGTGTAGAGCAATGGATCAAAACACCTGAGAAACAGTCTATTGACACAACACAAAAATACATGTAAGCAAAGTGTCGCTGTCCATGTGTGTGAGTTGCATTCTTTACGGATATCTCTTATTGTCGATCTCTAATACAGAGGTAAAATGTTTTCTGTGCAATCGTTTCACGTCGACATCTTAATCATGTGTTTGGCCTAATATTGATCACTAGAACAATGACTAAATTTTGTTCACCTCAGAAGATGTATTGTCTCTGTGCTCGGCTAGATTTTCACTACCCATGGGTAGAGGCAAAGTAAGCCATTGGGGAATTAAATTCCTACTCAACTAAGAGCGGTGTAATTTCTGCAGGGAATCAAGTTTTTTAATCGAAGCAAACTACAAATTTGAGGGAAGTCATTTTAGGCAAGAAATACTTAAATTTTTAAAACAGGACTTTTCATATGAGAATACAGGCATGAATAAGGGTTTTTATTGTTTTTAGGGATGCAACCTTTGAAAAACCCTGACTTTTTGGGGAAAAAATCTGCACTTGCACTTGTTTTTACATGAAGTTGACCTCCCCTAAAATGTTCCTTTTGGATTTGTTTAACGCTCCTAATCATCAAAGGTAAATTTTTTCGTTTGAATTTCTCTTAAGTTTTGGAAACCTTTTTATTGTACAAAAAGCAGAAAAAAAAGTTTTTTTTCCTTTTTTGTGTAACATGGGGGGGTGGGGGGGGGGGGGTGCAACTAAATGTTCCTCATGCATATATATAGTAAATAATAGGGACCCTTTCACAGAAGTAAATTATATTGAACGGACCTTTGTTTGCCCCTCTGTATCAATGCCCAGCATGCCAGAATACTATACATACAGCAGAAATGGTCTTCCTACAACCGGAGAGCGGGCTGGTTGGGGGGTCGGGGGGCCGGGGCGGGTTCCCCTGTAGCTTTTTGTTCCTGGTGTTGGAAGACTTGTCCGTTGATGATCTTCGGTCTTTTCCTTTGTCATGTGGGGTTGGCTTTTGCAGGGTTTCAAGGGTTTTAGTGTAATGCTCCGGTGTCATCGCGATAGAACGGAACTTCGCGGTGGGGAGTGAGGGGCACGGCGGGTAGGTGGGTTTGTGGTGTTGGTGGGGGGCGGTTATTCCCTGAAGGACGGTCTCTGCTGGCCAATTATACGCTATTCGGGGGAGGTGAGGGTATAATTGTCCTCACTGTGTGAGAATGGTTGTTGGCTGCGAGGCGAAAAATCTGGGTGGACGTTGTGGACGGGAGCCATCAAGGAAGGGGATAAATTGATCGGTAGAGAGTGGGTGATAAAGGGTAGGTAGCGGCGGTACTCGTGGTGAACCGTATCCAGTTTTCCGGCTGCGTGTGGACGGCCTCGTCAGGGCTGGCAACCCAATAGAACGTTGCATGCGTCTATATCCTCTTTAAGAAATTATTCCAGTGGGGTTTCGGGGTAAGTATGCGTTTCCTGGCACGAGACTAGAGGGCACTGAAGGAGGTCGCGTAAAGCGAGTAGCTAAAGTTTGGTCACCTCCGGTGGTGTGTGCACCGCTTTGGTTCCATCTGACCCCTTAGTGAGGAATACGGTGGGACGCGCAGCGGGCGGCGGTTTCAGGCCTTGCCTGTAGTTGGATTTCCGTGCCGATGCACTACCTTGCTGGTATTACTTTAGCGCTTCTAGTCTCTTCGTCTACTGTCAGGTTCTGTGGAGGGAGTCAAGCCGTCCAGGCGTAAGAATTCATACTTTTTGTCTGTTGGGTTGTATGGGTGCCACGGGGAGGGGGTATGAGTACGAGCATCCAGGGGAGGTTGAAGGGCTGGCAGACTTGGGACGTAGGGGTTGTGGACATGGTCGTTGATGTATCGCCCGGAAGGGAACAGCACGGGTATAGGGGCACAGGGGAGGGGGAGGGGCTCGGCTAAGGAACTGATACTGTCTGGTCTTTAGGAAGTATTTTGTGGTGGGGGGAGGGAAGAAAATTCTATTCACTGTCAGCCGTTTGGGACATACGATGCTGCCACCCCTTTTAAGCAATGTGGCTTAGGTAAAGACCACTTTTTTGACCCGTCTTTGGATGAGGAACCAAAAATAGTTCACCAGCATCTTATAACTAAATAATGGTTCTATACAACAGTTGAAGAACCATTTGAATTATTTGTGCAATATGCATGTTTCTCTAGTCAACCCATGCCCCCCCTTTTTATCTGCTTGCTTTTACTTGTAAGAGGTTTAATGAAAAAGGTTTGAAAATTGTAACTCCATATATGATTTTCTTGTAAATAAGTGCGTGTCGTCTTGTTGGAGGTATATTTATTTACAACATCGATTTGAAACAACTTACTAACTAACAATCCTTTAGATTTTCATGTTAATGCGGGTGCAGATGCATAAGAGAACTAATGCCTCCTCTCTACCCATGCAAGAAGCCAATGTCACTTCTCGCCAACACCTTGAAGATGGTGGAAGTTCGGCATTTCTCTTAAGCATCTGCACCCGCAATCACAAACTGGAATCTAATAAAGGTCGTTTAAAAAAAAAAAATTCACACTGTTGTACATAAAATGTATATTGTAGAGTCCCAGTTACTGCAATGGCATGCATGCACAAATAGTATCCCTCATCTATCTATTTCATTCTGCTTTTAATTTTTGTGGAGGCGGCGGCAGCGGTGATAATGCATATGGTAAATCTCTCATACTACATGCATTTATTGTTATTATCATTTATAAATTTGTACCAAAGGTAAAGAAACCAAAGACACAGCCTTGTTTTTGTTTAAGCACTGTTGTGAATGTGTATAGATCATATTGACTCTGTTCATTGATACTACACTACGCCCCTATATCTCGCTTCACATTAGCTACAGCTAATACAGATTTACGAGTGTCTACAGGGACATAGTCTATAGGTGGAAAATAAGCATTTTAACCTGAAAAAATGTTCATACCTTGGTTTATCATTGAAACCACTACTGAATCCAATTTGTCAAATAGATGTTTGAGTTTGTATGTCCTATGTGATCATTTACATTTTTGTCATTATTTTGAAATATGCACATGCTATGAATAGTATGGTACAATATTTGTATAATACTTCTAATTTTTGTAAGAGGTTTGTTTCGCTTGGTTTTGGTTAAAAAATATTTTGAGGCAATATAGAGGGGTCAAAGACCCAAGGTCCAGAGGGTACCTATCGTAGGACACGACACCTTTCTTCTATTTTCTTCCCTCCTAGTTTCTTTGTTTTCCCATTATAATAAGTCATTGAAATCGATTAAATAAGTTTTAAAATACCAATTGAGTCCAATGTAATTTAATTTTGGGTTAAGGTTTTTTTTTTAAGATTAGGTCTGAAAACAAATATTTAGGTCAAAGGCCAGTCAAAGAACAAGAGGTCATTTACTATTGCTGCATGCTTCCTGTTGCAAAATGTTGGCAATGTGGTTCAAATCCCTTGGTGACTATTTCAAAGGTTTTTTCGTCCATACTATATTTTTTTTTCTGACCCATACTCGTGATGGCGGTTCAGTAGCTCTAAGGAAGCTGCGTCTGGTCTTAAGCCAACAAAAGAATAAATCCGATTTGTTAACTTTTAGGACCTTTGTTCCAAGAATTTGTTTTTAAAAACATAAGTTTATTTTTTAATTATTGGTGTCTAATTATTTTTATATGGGCATTTGGTATTTATAAATAGGGCTGTGGTTTCTTCTTCTTATATGGTGTTATGTTTAAATTTCAGGTGACTTTTCATTTGACAACGTCTTATGATTACTCACATCTAAGAGGTCATATTTTTATTTGATTGAAAAGGAAAACCCTTTCTGTCTAATAGAAACGTTATCAAACACCAAAGGTAGCATCCATATTAAACAGTATGAGGTTAATTCGAGATTCTTTTATGGAAAGGAAGGGGATCTCAAATCATTGAAAATGTATCTAATCGAGAGACATCAAGTGAGGTATACATTGTCCTTTCAGTAAAACCAATCTTCCCCTTCCTATAACACTAAAGTTGGGCTTGAGAGTAGACTTTTTATAATACATAAATCTTCTTCTGGAATTCATTGATTATTGATGTACGCATTTCATTTTCTGTCCTAATTGAAGTATCCATTAACATACAAATTACGAGCAAGTGGTTATGAATCGGGTTACAGAAAGATTGGAAATTATCTGGGTTACCGAAATATTGGAAATTTATATCTGCAAGTTGTACTTATGTAAAAAAAGTAATCTATGAATTTATTTGTCCTATAGAATGAGTGCCCTATGATGTCACATCTTGACATTCAGGACGCCCGCTGCTGTTTGTTTTTCTGGCAAGCAAAATATTACAGTCGTGCAATGACAGACCACATAAGATCTTGTCTATAAATTAACTTTGCAGAACCTTTCTTATCTAAATCGGTTACAATTGCACTGGTAGCATTATCAGCAGGCTTAATATGAAGTGGTATTATTTAATTGAAACCAAAGTTATGAGCAGAAAAAACGAAATTCTCTGTGCAAAGTTAGGGCTGTCTGCCTGCCCGTTTCTCTCTTACACCACCTGGGGCGCCACAAACATAACAAAGTCACATCATCTATAGGATCTTGCTTGTTTTTTCTTGATTGGTATGAATTCTAAATGGCAAATCTACACGGCCGTGTTCTTACTCACGGTGTAGCCTAATATGGCTCGCTACATCAAGGTCTAACCTGGCAGCTACTCGCCAATAGAGACACTGGCTAGTTGTATGCAGTAGCTGCAATTGGGCTTTTAAAATACAACATATATTAGGTTAAACATCCCGGGGGGGGCCACTTGTATTTCAAAGGTGGATATGACTGCGTTAACAAGAAACCGTAAAAAGGGTGTCTTTTTTCCAACAGGGCGATGTATACGCGCGTACATCGTTAGGGTGTCCCAAAACAGCAAAATACTAGGAAAACGGGTATGTTTTTCTTTCTTAAACCCGAAAATGTCATGTTTAAAAACGCATTTAAGGCAGGGATCAAATCAATCCAAACTATTGTAATCGGAACTGGGAAGTAAAGCAAGCAAATATAAAGGTATATTTTACGATTCAATGCACTGCGTACTTGGTTGAGGGTAAATCATAAACAGATAAAAATAACTTGTTTAGGGTATGTTTTAGCTTGTTTTTTAGAATAGTCGGTGAAAATACGTGTTTAGGGTGCATTTTGAAAGCCATGTTCACGCAATCAATCCAGCCTTTTGATACAAGTGGTCCCCCGCGGTATACCATGTACTGATGTGTCCATTCCACAGTCACCTATAGTACCCCAATGGCTACCCTGTATTGCCCACTAGGTGGAAGAGAAAATGGGGATATGGTGTAGACAGTAACGGAATAGCATGCGCTATCGCTAGGCCACCCGTAGGGATCCAACTGCAAAGCAATCCAACATGCCAAGGACTCTCATTTTGCTTAGAGTTTGCCAAATTAATTATTACAAGGAAAGATGTCTGTTCAAACTGCAAAAATGAGAACATTTATGTTTCCCCTCACTAACACGCTCGTAGTAAGTTTTCAACATACAACATGTTCAATTGCTGAAAGAGATTCAAACATTTGCGAGTGGTTCATCACATTCAACAACTCTGCCGCCGATGCGTCTGTATTTTTTTAAAATAAATACGCAGATAAAAAATATGCGGACAACATGCCATCATTGTTTGATTGGTGATGAACCACTCTGTAACATGTTTAAACCCCTAATTGAACAAGCATTATGTAATATATGCAAAAAATCGCAGTTTGTTTGAAAAATGAAGGACACGCAGGCCTAGGAGGGAATAGTTCGTGGTAAAACAACCAGCACTTCACCTTCGGACCTAGTTTTAAAAAATTAATAAATCGTTTTAAAGATAAGTGCTCCCCTGATGATAAATCTCCCTCTGGTGCGGCCCTTTTTAAATGGCAAAGGGCGTACTTCGAGTTACACAACCACCCTTTTGCCTTGACAGGATTGTCCTGCAAAAACAATGCATTATTGAATACATTATTTAAAAAAAATATTTTTAGCATTACTTAGGCTCAACCTTTATAAAGAAAAATGTATCCCATACGGTATGATTTTGCAGGACAACCCTTTCAAGGCAAAAGGTGTCACTCGAGTTCCGCCCTTTTGCCATAAAGGGCCGTTGAAGGTGACTGAGTAGGGAAAATTTCACCTTATGCAGTAATCTCTTGTCTAGACGCATAACCGCCCCCCACCCCCTCAGCAGCGACCAAGTGGCCTGAAGCCTCGCTAAAAACTAAAACGGGGATCCGTCCTGCTCATACGTCCACGGTAAGGATTTAGCCGGCCGACTTGGTTTTCATTTGTAGACTTATGGGACCCATCTTTTTCAACATTCAATTCGGGGACAATTTAATATTAATTATAAAGACAATATACAATGTTGATCTTAAAAAGGAATTTATTATGGAAACAAGCCAATTTTTTTGAAAAAATAAGATGTTTGAAGGACGTCACGTGCAATTGATTGGTTATTTTTTGCCTCGGGGGAACCATTCAGGTAAAATGACGTACGTACCCTACATTGGAAAAAACAACCGCACTTATCGTCATCGTACGTCGTTTTTTTGACCAGTAGGGAAAGGTAAATTTTTGTACACCTGTATTGACAACTAAACTGGTGTCTTTTTGGACAAATTAAATACGCACTGTTGGGCAGGTTGTCATCATGTACAACCTTGATTTAACATAGTTCCCCTGATTTTATAAATATAATCGGCAGGCAGAAAAATCAAGTGCCCAATCGTGGGTTCCAGGGTTATTTGTGAACGGTTCTGCCCCCTCCTCTCCCCCCTGTCTACCCTGATACCTGACACGTGACCTGGTACCTGACACTTGACACCAACCTATTCATATCGTTACCGTTTATAACTACAATACGCATCAGCATTCAGCATTCTGCTCATCTTCTCCGTGTCACAGTAGCATGCGTAATCGACAAGATGTGATACTATTATTTGAAAACATTTAACATCAATGATACAGCTTTTCCTATAGCATAAATAACAATGAGAGTACAATATGGCTCCAGTGGAATCAGAACTCGGACTCATGAACCGAATGGTTGCGGTTCGAACCTCCGGTCGGCAATGTGTGCTCGCCTTTTTTTTTTTAAAGAAATGCAAGTATTTATATAGCGCGCTTTACCACAACGTCTCAGCGCTTTACATATTTCCGCTGTCACTAGGAATATAATTCACATTTTCATTCCACACCATTGCCAAATTTGGAGTCCAATTTTCATGGCGGCACTATACATTGGTGGAGTCTGGCCCAATCGCAAAAGAGATGGGCACTCTGTTTCTTGTGTGCACAGATCCGTCCCCTTTACCTTTTTTCAAACTTCGAGCTCTGCCAGGTTCTGTCTGTTTCATTGAAAATATGGAAAATGAACAAAACTTAAAAAATCCAAAAAACAAAGGAAAATTAAAATTTAAAATAAGTAAGTAAAAATTTTTTTACAAAATAACAGTCATTAAAAATTAGGCCTACATAAAAATCAAGGTCATAAAAGCAGTATAATGATAAATTAAAAACCAAACCTTACTAAATATAAGCAATTCAAAAAATAATATCAAAGGGAAGGGACAAAAATAATACCAAATTTGCATAATAAAAAAAATAAAAAAAATAAAAAAAATAAAAAAAATAAACGGCAATAAAAAACAAAATATTAAAATAAAAATGGATAAAAATAGAAAAGCAATAAACCCCCTTGCTGCAGAATAAAACAAAAAATGAAAAACACATTAATAGCAATAATAATATAAATGAAACAAAATTTAAAAATGGATTAAAATAGATGAAACTCCAATAACAAAAAGATTTCTTTGTTAAAAGCATCCAAATATCAACAACAAAACTAAACAGAAACAAGAGAATAAATACCCCCCCCCCCCACACACAACAATGCAGAGAAGTTTTTTGAATATATATTATAATTACCATGTATAATTATAAAAGCCTGCTATAGAGCTTATAATAGGGGCCTAACTCTAACTAATGCCGCGGTGACGGTGGTGGAAAATAGCAAAACTTATTTTTATCGCTATGTGCGAATACAAGAAAAAAATTCTATTCGCACCACCACGGTGGGAATTAACAAGAAATGTTTTCTTATTCACACCGTTACGATGCGAATTACAAGAAAAGGGTTTCTTATTATTTCACAACCGCTACGGTGCGAATTAACCGGAAGACATTGCTTATTCGCACCCTCACGGTTGCGAATAGACTCTCCTAGCTTATCATGAAAATTAACCCTTGCCTCGTGAAGCAAAACCATCAACCATTTACTGGTCATCTCAATCTCAAACGCAACGACGCATTGCACCTGCATGCTTCTAACTCGATCCATTTTCCTGATCCAATATAGCAACTTTTAACTGATTTTGTAATCGGGTTTCTTCCTTGAGCGTCCTTGGGTCTCTCATGGTATGTGATTTTGTTACCATTTGGAATCAAAAGTGTGATTTGGAGCCAAAACTTACCTGCATGCAATAACATTGGGTTCCTAATTTGACACCCTCAACTTTGTTTACATCCAGTTTGCAGGTTATGAATTTCAGCTGTGCTTTTAATTTGGTTTTGTCATTGAATGTACACTGTTAAAGATGCTATATCTGTTGAGGGAATTTTTTTCAGAAAAAAATTATTTATTTTCCAAATATTGTTATGCGAACCAGAATCTTAGGGGGCCCTATATGCAAAGGTAGACGAGGTCCACCCCAAACCTCAAAAAATATCGTAAGTTTTCTTGGCTGTTGAAATGTGGATAGGTAAGTATTACTTACCATCTTTTTCCTGTTCAAAGTAGTAGTTCTGCCTTTACGATCTTGAAGATCAATGATTTTTTAGGGTTGCAAAATTTTGTTGCACCATGTGTGGAGTCCCTCGCGAAGGCATGACAACATTGCTTTTTTTTTTGCCAATGAAACACCTTTGCAATTTCTTTATCTCTTTGACTGACTCTTTTTTATTTACTACAAATGAAGCTGAGGACAAAATTCAAAATTGTGCTTGTAAACCCCGATATTTTTAGAAAATACTTTTTTTCGACCTGTCTACTTGTAGGAGATCGGCAGTGATCTCAGTCCATATTAAAAAATATGGGACTGAAACTGAGTCTAGGCAAAGGCATATGCACGACTGTCGTGCCCACAAAATTCTAAATTGGCTATACTCCATGACAATACCAAGGCTTAATCATTAAGTCATGACACCATAGTTTGGTATCACCACTCAAATTGTAAACTAATGCTAACGCCATGGCCATAATGAGCCCTACGCAGTGTAAGAATCCGTACATTTTGTAAGTTTGTGCTTAAATTACTCAACAGTTAAGCCCCCAGCCCACGTCCGTTGCCCACTGTTTTTTCAAGCGTCAACTGCTATTAAAAGTTCCATCTACTCAACATGCCTATCTGTAATTCCCTGTGCATAACTCAAACCTCCAAAACTTCCCCTGCAAAGTAATCTCTATCAAACTAATACCTTTGAAACATACGCGCCATGGCTAACAGAGCTATGCGCTCTGTAGCCATGCCACCGGATACACTTAATATCAAACAGCCCCTATTCAATTATTAATACACCCAAAACCATTTGCCCTCCTGGCATTATGTGCCTCTGAGGTCTCTTGTTGGCTTTGGAACAGACTTTGGCGGGTTAAACCTGTTATTGTGAGCACCAACCATGCCACTTCCCCTCAGGCTAATTGCTGATGTTTTTTTTTGCTTGGAGCTCCATCTGTCTGAATTGCCCTTTGAGGCTTCTGCTGAGCCAGATGCCACATTGGCTCGCTTCTGAGTGCAAATTTCAGAGAAAATCTCCTTGCTTCGTCCAAGCCTAGAAAACCTTTGTTTCTTATATCACCACCCTTTCTGTCCTTGCTTTTCCCAGATTTCTAAAAAAACACAAACTTATTCTCACATTCCTTGGCTACCCACTATGTGCAAATGAGTCTCTGCTGAACTCGCTGGAGCAATTCTGTATCTCTTAGCAAATTTGTTATAAAACCCAATCCTATGAGCTAGTAAAATCCTCAAGTCTTGGCACAGTCTCCATAAGCTTTTCATTCATTTCACCAATTGATTTAGAAAATACACCCCTGGTTTTTTCGGGTCTAAGATGATACCCAAATCACACAAGCTCATTTCATGTCAAGTATGTTTAAGTAAACCAGTGAACTGTGTTCTTGGTGGATGAGCATACTGTAACTCATATGAATCCTTACCTCATCATGTCTATTCCCCTGGTTAGTTCCTGTATCCACATTTACACTTTCAAATGTTGAGTGTTTGTTGATTTTTCTGTTTCTGGATTTTCTCCTTTGGTAACTGTGCCCACTTCTTATGCCTAACTCTATCTTTCAATTTGGATTGACAAGACCAAAAAGTGTGCTACTGTTTTTCTTTCTCAAGCTAGGTTTACTGCAACTGTTTTTGCAGTTGAAACTAGGCCACCCACTTGAAATATATTGTTCAGTAAATTCGTGTAAATATTTTTTTGTTCTCATTCACTGTGCTCGCACTCTTGTATGCAAACTGGCAGTAGAGTATTTTGTTTTTTTTATGAGTATGAGTAACGCATACCTTTGATTATTGGCCCTTTTCTCCCCCTAAAATATTTTTCTCTTTTCTGAGTGGAATTGGCTTTAGCTGCTTTATACTCATATTCACTGGGGAAAACCTGTTGATGCTTTCTACCTCTCAATGACAACTGTTTGTCACAGCCTTTCATGTATGGAAAAACTTTTCTCCAAGCTGTTTTATATAGCCATTGTGCTCTACTAGTATCAAAAACTGTGTTTTGCTTTGACATGTGGACATACCTTTCCTTGATCTGACAGTTTTGAAAACGGTTTTATTGTCATACTCACTTAAGTTAGACTGGCTTTAATAACTGTGCCTTGTGTGCTGGGCTTTTTGGAAAACCCCCCCATTGCAACTAGTTTGTTATTATAAATTTTGACCCATAAATCTGGATCAAGTAGTAAGGAGCAGGCATTCGGCCTTTTGAATTTATACTAATATACTAAACACTGAAATAACTTATTTGTCAAGAAAAATGAAGTCTTACTTAATGACAAAATGGGTATGCAAAAACCGTACAGGTTGACTATATGAATATGGAAAAATCAGTCGCATAAAACTAATTTTAATTTGTCTTATAAGACCATTTTCCGTACCACGAATATCTCAAGAATGGGCGTTAACTGTAAAAGTGGAAATTTTCCCGCTACAATTAATTTTTCGCGCTTTCCGCGCACTTCTGAGCTAGCGCGAAATTAAAAAAACCTGCGAAAATGTTATTTTGTGTGTAGGTTACATGTAGGCCATCAGATACCGTGCTGCCCCGTCTCTAATTTAAAAACAAGCAAAATTCGTTAAAACATTTGCTGAAACGCGAAAAATTACACGCGCGAAAATTATCACTTGTACAGTAGTTGCCTTTGGCTTGTGAGCATTAATATTTGAAGGGGAGATTGACACAAAGATTTGTAAGATTCAGCTTATTTTTGGAAATACTATACTGGATTTCAAGTTCGTACAAAACAATGTTACAATTGTACCCCTTTATTACTCTATTTTAAAATGATGGTCAAAGGTCCTGACACTTGCCCCAAAAAGTCCTAATAATTGGCGATGGAATCTTAGCCCATCTACTCCTAGGTTTGAAGATGCATATCTAAACCACGTCTAAATGATGAATTGATAAAAACAGGGATCTAAACCTCATAGCACTCCAAATTAGGCTCACAAAGATCTGTTTGCTATATAGGAGTGGTCATATGTGTCACTTTTTTGTTTACCAGGCAATTTTTTCAAAAAGTTCAAAAAGTAAATTTTAATTATTCAGTTAAAAGGTGGGTGTCTGTTGGTTATTTTCTGGAAACAAATTATCAGGTGTGTTTCTTTTAGCTACAAGTGACTTCACCGTCTAGTCATGGACTAGGTGGGCACCACGGTCCAGTGGTAACGCAATGCCACATATGGGAATGATTAGACTTTTTCCATTGGTAACAATCATGTATTTCAACAAACATGGGTGGGTGGGAACCAGTTGATATGTGAATAAATAAATTATCTTGATAACGCCTTGACGTAAATATTTGGAATTCACTCAGAGTTCATGTGAATGGAGTTGTCGGCACACAATATATGTTATGGGCTCTCCTGCGAGTGCTATTTTTACATGCAATGTACTCGACAGTTCATTTTTTTTTAAATTCTGGGTCATATGATTAACTGCTGGGGATCGGATGTAGCCAAGGGTTGGTCTTTTTTTTTTGTTTTTTTGTTTTTTTTGCTTGTTTTCTCTTGGGGGTTTGGGGTGAAAATGTTGCACCGAAAAAATCTGATTTCAGAAAAAAAGTGGATGTGTTCCCCACTCCTTTGAAATGGATTTTTTTTGTAATGCTTTAGATTTTTTACTCATATTTCACAAATATGGGCCTTTTGGGTGATTTACACCTCAATATTGTTCGACCAATTTGGGAGCAAACTTCCAAAAAAGTGGGATTTCACAATTTGGAAGTCCATCGACAACTCTGCACCATCTTAGTGCTGAGCCAGCGATTGTATCAGTCCGATTACTACGGAGAGCCCTATTCTAAGACAAATGAGGCACTATGGTTCCAGCATCTGCTAAACTTTAAAAGGCCCCATCAGATCCATCATTTTGGTCGGGGGGGGGGGAGGGTAACTTTTTAGGCTTCCTCCTTTATTTTTATTTTACAGAGTAATTATTATTTTTTAAAGTTATATAGGGCTTATTTAGGTTGGAGTTATGGTTAGGTTAGTGTTATAAGGTTGTGTTCTTGGGTTGTGGGTTAGGGTTAGTATCTTGGCCAATAATAATTTAACCCACTAAAACAAAGGATTACCACTTTTAACCATTTCAAAAAGGTGCTAAATCATAAAGAACATCTTTCAGATGATTTTAACCATGTTTATGTTTTCAACTGAGTATAAACAGGTCTAGTCTTGAATATTTTGAAGGATTGTTCAGGAAAACTAGCGTGATATCGAATTTACAGGCAGTTGCGAAAAGAAGAAGAGAAAAGTATGAGCGTGATTAAAACTTAGCCAGCCAAGTGATATAGCACCGTGGGAAAATGTTTGGTGCTCGTTAGAAAACCCATAGAGATTGTGTGTGATTTTTAAAAAAAAAAAAATAGAAATGTTAAATTTTTCTCAAAAAGGTTCTATAGGTTTAGACTCAGTTGAGGGATGTACTCGGAAGGAAAACAAATTTCTGACCCTCTGATGCAAAAAATCCATAGAACCCCTTGCTTTTCGGAGATAGTTTAATTATCGCATTCTCATAGGAGAAAGTAATCTTGATCTCTTATGCAAGTAGTACAACTTTAGATAATATTTTTTGTAGTCTGTAAAACAGACTAACCGTGGGTAAATACTTTCCGCTCCAACCCGGGGGGGGCGGGGGGGGTATATGGGGGAGGGCACTGTATCAAAGGTGGATATGAGTCATGAAAAAGAACGCATTTTTTCCAAAAGGCCGATGTATGCCATACATTGATTAGTGGTGTCAAAAAACAGCAAATAGGAAAAAAAGGTATGTTTTTTTCGTAACCCTGAAATTGTGATGTACGCAGATCAAAATCATTAAAAAATATTTGTAATGGGAAGTAAGTATAGTAAAGGAATAAAACATGAGTAAAGCCAGATAATAGGGTATATTATCAAACACAATCATGCTCACTTGTTTACGGTAGCAAAAACTGACAAAAAGATTTGTGTATGGTGAGCACAAAACAACACAAAAAGGTTGTTTAGGGTTATGTTTTTAGTCGGTGGAAATATTGGTTTTAGGGTTGCATTTCGGAAGGTGAAGTCATGTTCACGCATCATATCCACAATTTGATAAAACTGCCCCCCCCCCCCGGCCGCACTCGCCGTATATCTCATCACACATCTGTTTGTCATGTGGTAATGAATCCACAAAAACTGTTCATCACAATTGATTTGATTATATGCCAGCATTGGCACTGAATATGATTCAATATGGGTACAGCAAACTATATCCCTGGAAAACGTTGGGATTTTTAATTGCAGGTTTTGTGTCCTATCTTAAAAACAGACGGCGTTTTTGACTGTAAAATATTAATTTTGAAACTGCTTGAGCATGTCGTTGATGTGGGTGGAGTGTAGCTATGTGATAGTAGATCACGGTGAATGATGTTCATATAAGATAAGTGAAGGTCAATTCAAACCCATCAAACTTCTGCCTTTGTGCATATGGTATGACGCATTATGCAAAGCAGATGTTTGTTGTAGCAATTCAAAGAATTGTTTATAAAAGTGTTATTTAGGTTAGCAGTTATTATCATTATGATACTAGAGAAATGAAACAGGTTCACCGCACCCAATTTGTGTGGCAAATCCGAGCAAGTCACTATTTACCAAAGCAGTAAACACAAGCCACCGAAGGCAAATTCTAAGGGATTTTTTTTCTAAGACTGCGCCAGCGGGGAATTGAACCCACAACCTTCCGGCAACACTAGAGAGGAACACCTATTGCTAGTGCTACCCGCTGGGCGTCTATAAAACACACCTCAAAAGTGGCACCTAACGCTAGGCTACCTAATGATAAGCCGGCAGCGGTCACAGCACACACGACATTCAGGGGACTGAAGGCCAGGATAGTACAAGATCAAATTCTGATGCTTTCGCACATCATATGATTTGTATTTAGTTTCCAGCCATTTTATAAGTGATACTTTTAATTAAAGGTAGGGAGAGACTCAGAGATTTTGACATATCTATTTTGTACGATTATAGTCAACTTGGATAAGATAGTCACCTAAATTGCCAATTCTGGGTTTAGAGATGAAATCGGTTCTTCGTTTTGTTGAAGGTACAATTTTTTATGTGGTATTACAATGGACCATAGAATACCATGTATAACAATAACTTCTGATTTAGAATTTTATTGTAAGGTTGTGGTGATTTTCCATATGAAGAACATCGGCTTGAGCTGGCTATATATGGGATTAGTTTGTGGACAAGTCTATGGTATATGCAAAAAATATGATTTTATAGAATATCGTTGGGAAATGTCCAAATAGGGGCCATGATTTTCACTGCAAAATCTAGATTCTAATAATATTTGCACAATCTGTTTTCTAAACAATGTAGTGGATTTGGATCTTTAAAAATATATAAAAAACTTAAAAAAAGCAAAAAATATTTTCATAAAAAATAGTTATTTGATTTTAAATTATTTTAAATGAAAATAATGTTACAGAGGCTGCGTATAAGTGATGCGATCTGGGAAACCCGCCACATGGCGGGAAATTTCTATTTGAGTTTTGTTGAACGATCACGCAGAGTTTGAAATATTAAGTTTATTTAATTCTTTCTTCTTTGATTCGTACACATAAAAAAAGTACGCCTAATAATCTGACAAAAAAAAGTACAATATAACAGAGGTTGTAAGCTATTTTAGTTATTTTTCAAACAAATGTCCTGGTGCGACATGTAGCGGGTTTTCCCAGATCAAATCACATATTTCAGCACTAAATCTCCACTACACCATAAGTTCTGACTCAGAGATTTCGAAATATTATTTTTTTTTTGTGAATAGGAAAATAGGCAACTAGAACAAAAAGAGTTACCTAAACTGCACAATTCCGAAATTTGGATGAATCGATTCTTCGTTTTTGGATGCGTAATCAGTTATGTGTAATATTACGTCCCGATATGATCTGTGTATAACAAAAATTCCGGATCCGGAATTTTATAACAGTTTGATTTTCTATATGAAGGATTCGATTTAAGCTTACAATTCACACCGTGAATTATTAATATGGACAGCATACTGACATGCAACAAACCATTTTTTGAACTTGAGGGCGCCCTCCCCAGGAAAACTCCTGAGTGCTCTTTAAGCAGTAGATTTCAAAACTATTTGCCCATGAGGATCTAGATTTGCAAGATAATATCATCACACCCATATTTGGAAATTTTCGAAGACTTGCAAATTGAGAGAGCATCCTGGGGATATCGCAAAGCGCCTTACTGTCCTGAAATGTCCAAAAAAAGTATTACAAAAACTATATTCAAATGTCAAAGCTAAAATAGACATACGACACCATCATGTCTCTTTTCTGCATCGATTAATGCATCATTCAGATGTCAGAAAATGACCCATTTGGACTTACTTGACAACAGTGTTTTTTAAACCGTTAAATGATGTACCGCTATTAGCCTCTTTATTTGCGCTTAACAGTCAAAGTCGGTCAGAGGCTTCATATCCCTTCTACAGAAAGTCCTAGACAGCTGCCTAATTGCATCAGTCATGAGCAGCTACCATGGAGATGGACTTATTGACTTGTGTTTTTTTGAAGATTTACTTAGACTGTGTTTAAATAGTTAGTCCTTCATCTAAGGACCTTTTTTTCCCTCAACGATGATGTGCCTGAATTTGAAAGGTGAAAAAATGCTCATGGAGGGTAACAATAGTCCATCAAACCATGGAGATTTTTTGCCTCACCTATACCGCACTGTCAAAAGCTTCTGTTATGTCCAAGCAGCACTCATGATGTGTAAAAAGGGGACAAAGCCTGTTTGTAATAACATCCAATCAGAATTTAGCAAAATCACTACTTGTTGATGCAGCATCAAGCTTGATGCAGGAGAAATACCACGAAAGTACGTGACCATGGACTCTATCATCACCCTTTCAGATCATGCTGTGAAAGAGGAAAAGGTCCACTCATTTCTGAGACCAACCCTGGTTTAAACCAGGTTGTAAAGTTAGACTCCCTCTTAGAATACCTTTTTCAGTACAAATCAAAGGAACATGATGCAAAAAAGGTCCAATTAATCTTTGGGTATACTGTTTTTTTGGTGAAACTAGTTAGCACAACAATTTTGAAGGAGAAGAATTAAAGCCAGCGTAAGTACTCCCAGAATCCCAGGGATACTTGCATAAAAGGTATAAGAAAAATTATCAAACAAGATTCCCTCACATGTTTTGTTTCAAAAAGTTTAATAATGAATATTTAATTAATCTTATCCCTTGAGATGGCCAGATGGCCACAAGTGTTGAAAAAAACACCCTGATGTGTGGCTCGCTTAACCCGAACCGCGATTCGCACTAGCATGGCACGCTTGCCAACTGAGCTAACAAGGCATGGTTGGAAGAGCGATAGTAGACAAATAGTGAACTTCTATGAGGGCAATGGTTGAAACTATAGGCCCAAGGTTGATTTCGAAACCATACTAGTGCCCCGGAGCGTAGCCGAGGGTCATAGTTGTTTCGAGATCACCGAGGGCCTATAGTTTCAACCATGCTCCGAATAAAAAGCAGTATATATTGTTTTATATACCGATATATAGATTCTGTCACGATTGGTTAAAAAGGACATTCTCTTCTAAGCCAGGATGCAACACGGCCCTATAAATATTATCAGGTATCATGTGTAGGCCATGGCAATGCATGCATGGTTTAATAACAATTTTGTGTAATTAAGGGCCACACACTATGAAGAATTAAGCAATCAACCTTCTCTTTGTGTTGAGGATGTGATGTTGGAGTCCAAACCGGATCACCGTATCGACTTCTTGCCATTTTTTTTGTCGGCAAGATGCGTACAACTCCCATTCAGCACTTTACACGGCCTGCAATGCCGTTAATCGGTGTCAATATATCCTCGAATATCTTACTGGTATTTAAACCTGCCGTTTGGGATTAGCCCTATGATCTCTGCATCTCTGATTCCTTGCAGATCTTCTACAAGCTCATAGCCTGAATACAGGTCCTGCGATTCAGCCATTTCCTTGTCAAGCCTGCATCAGACTTGCACTACATTTTGTTTTACTCCTACTGTAGTTCGGCAGACTCCAGGCTTGTTCGGCATATCCGTCAATATGCAAACTGCGATCGTCTTAAACCAGCTTTAGATGTACACTCAGAATACGGTGGATTAATAGTCCGACAGCAATTCTCTATGTGGGAAGAGGTGTCCAGGGGTAAGGTCATGAATGAGATGCCGCTCTCCCGGGATATTTCATTTTGGTCAATTCTTGAAGCTAGTTGAATTTTACCTCCACTTTTAACCAAATTCAGATGACAGGGGATCTAGATATGAGGTATATAATATCATCTATAGGTGTTAGGTCTGAAGGTGTCCACGCTTTCCTAGTGGATAGCGGCAGAACGGTATATTTACATATATGATTTATATTCAAATTAAAAACTACTCTCTTTTTTAACACTTGGTGTGCACTGACCATCTCCAGGAAAAGATTAATAAATTCATCTTTTTTTTTTAATTTTTCTTTTTTTATATTAAACAAATTCAAGTTTTGGATAATATGATCTGTATTGGTCTTAGATAACTTGCTCAAAGCAAATTGGCACATTTTTTTAAGAGCGCCCCCAATTTCAAATTTGATTTTTTCACAGTTACGTTGGTAATTGTCAGGAAACTATACCTTGCGAACGAGAATGCTAAAAAAATGCGTATTATCACAAAATAAGCGATTTGTAATTAGAATTGGGATCCACGATGTGGACTTAACGGCAGAGCTGGAAATGCGACGTTTATTGTCCGGTCCATGATGAAATAGTGTCACCTCGAGAAACGAACCTCTAAACTTGTCTTGTCCGAAAAACATATTTAAACAACTAATGATGAGCATAGACACGTTTACAGGCGCTATTTCCCGGCTATTCACTTGGAAGGCCATTTCCAGCGGCCGGCTCGAATTGTTATCGGGGATCCCCGATTAATAAATTATTCTAGTACAAAATTCCTTCGTTTGGACAAATAGACTTTCGAGCTTAACCATTCACAGGTATAGAATACTAGCCGGTACCAATCCAACCGTGTAAAAATCTCCAAATTTTGAAAAATTGCGGGGAGGCATTCAAAAAATGTCAATATTGCTTTAATTTGTGACCATAATAGGATTTAGAAGCCAGATATATTGACCATGACATTTGTAAGTAAGGGTAATAAAGCTTGAATGATCAAAGCTGTCAAGCTGGAAAATATTCTTCGGCAATTAAAGAAATAATCATCTGTCTTGAAAAAGGACCACACAGAAAAAAAAATATGACACTAAAAAAAGCAATTGATAAGGGTAATAACTGCATATTACTTCTTAGAGAAATCAATGTACTTGAAGTTGGAATTTTGACTGTGTCTACTGGCGGAGGCCTGAAGGGATGAAGTGAATCGGACAAGCATCAAAATGCGCATGCATTGGAGTGCATCGATTGGTTGCATTTATCTTCGCAAAAAGTAAAATGCAACAGTTATTACCGAATCATACAGGCCAGAAAAACAAAAATTAACTTGCATTATTTGTTGGGATAACTAATATATCTAGTGTTTGGAACAGTCATGGAACCATAAAGCGAAAAACAAATTTATCCGGGGAGGACAAGATAAATCGGGTCCTAAGTGATGCCTACGCATTTGAAAGTGCCTTGGGCAGTACGGCAGAGTGCAATTAGACAAAATCAAGGCGACATTCGGCAATTTACCTACTCTTGTGATTGGTTACTGGAAAAATTCGGAGAGTATATGAATACTAAATTTGGTTAACCATTTGTGTCCTGGGTACTCGCTTGTGCTTGTAAAATAAAATGGCATACCCGAATTGTTTGATAAAATGTCGTAGTATCTAATCATACAATCTGGACAAAAGTGTGGGCACACACTTTTCTTACCGTACGGTAAAATCGCACCTTCCCTCTGCCCGGAACCAATGTTAAAACCTGAAATTGTGTTACAGTGTGCCTAAAACACGCAATATTGATTGGTTGGGAAGGGGTTAGGTTTTATGGAGTAGCAAAAAGCTTCAGCTTGATACCCAGAAAAATCAATTCTACTTTCAAAATGGCCGCGCCGACCGACCGAACCGAATTATGCAAGTGTAAAAGAGTAAAATTTTCACAATGTGTGCCAACTAATTTTGTCCAAGATTGTAGCCAGATGTATTTCTGAGCAATGAATGGCCATTGAAAAATGAGCAATAACTACTAGAACTTAAATGCCACTGCTTGAACTAAGACGAAAATGTATTACCCATTGTTTTCCAAATGAGCCCATGAAGTTGTTTACTCTTTGTCATTTTTTGTTAATTTGTAATCTTGCAAATTTTGGTCAGATGAAAGAATTTGTACTCGCCCTTGTTTACCATTACCGTTACCCATAACACTATCTCGAACAATTCACCTAACCCAAAACTAACCCTAAATCTAATGAACCTGATTATGGCTATCTGAAAGTAAACCTGACCTTTTGAGGTTTCTTCAGGGGGGGCACTTGGATCAAGGTGGATTAGGATGCGTGAAACTGGACTTCCAAATTGCACCCCTAAACAAGTATTTCCACGACTAAACAAAATACCCTAAACAAGTATTTTGGATGTACACTAAAGAAGTATTTTGTCAGTTTTTGTACCCAAAACAGTGTAAGCATTGCCTTAGTTCTTTAAAATACCTAATTATCTTGCTTTGCTTTACAATATTTTTGATTCTTTTGGGCTCTCTGCTTAATTGAGTATTACACGAAATAACAACTTCAGGGTTTTAGAAAAAACATACCCTTTTTTCACATTTTGCTGTTTTGATACTAATCAAATGTACACGCTTACATCGTTCTGTTGGAAAAAGATACCCTTTTTATGCGTTTTCTTGTTCAAGCATATATCCACCTTTGAATACAAAGTGGCCCCCCCTCCCGGGGGTGTCTTTTAGACTCGAACTGTGTGGTTTAACCTGGGGGGGGGACTCACTTATAAAATGGATGTGGGGTAAGGTGCTTGGTGACAGGGGACTCCAAGCAGAAGAATAGGGTCTTTGGGGGAGTGACAGCCAATTCCCCCCAAAGATGGAGTTTTTGGGTGACCAAATTGTAAACATTTCCCCAAATAGAAGGGCTTGGAGTGAAAATATTCACCCAAATAGGGGTGGTTTTTTGAGGTTGGACAGTGGTAATTTAAAAATAATAGGTTTCTTCAGGGGGGGGGGGGGGGGCACTGTATTCAAAGGTGGATATGATGCGTGAACATGGAATTTCCATTTGCACCCAAACAGTATTTCCACCGGACGAAAAAAAATACCCTAAACAAGTAACAAAAAAACATGGGGTCATTGGATGACAACAGATACAGAAATGGGCAGGGCCTTCCTTAACAAAACAACCTACATACACATCACCTCCAAAATGGGAGTGCTCCCCATTAAGAATTAGCCTTGACTTTACCACTCACACCATCAACTGGTTGTCTTGCCCCTGAACTTGCGCGGAGAAGACTACCCCCACTATATGTATGTAGTATGTAGTATGTATGTATGTATGCAGTGTCCGTTTTGTAGTATGCAGTATGTTCGGGTAAAGTTTGGTAATTTGTTATTCCTGCCAAACGCTTGGGCCAATTACAGGCAACTATAAGTCAGAAGAAACCACTGGCCCAAGGTTCAGATGTGGTGTACTTCTAATTGGCTGAGACGGTATGTGGCCGATTAAAGGGGCATTCTTTGAAAATCTATTCCATTCTTTTTTTCGGCTAGTCAGTATAAGCATGACCAAAGTACATATGGGTGTACTCCAATTGCGGTTGAAGCGGTCGTCGGGGCCAATTAATGGGACATCTTTGAAAATCTGGATTGCGATATTTAAGGGGAGGCAAGCACGCATGGTTTGTTGGTTTGGAAACCACCTTGTTTTTTTCCAGAGACAAAGAGAGCTTGTATTGCCTCAAACCTTCAATTTTTTAATTACCAGAGAGCTTGTGTTGTTCAAATCTACACGATCCATCAAAACTAATGAGTTTCTAACCTTTAATCGAATCCAAAGCTAAACCTGACCTAAAACTTTAAGTGAAACTTCTTGCTTATTCTTAGCATGGTCATAAATGATCTTAACCGTCCTTAAGGTGAAACAAGAGTATTTCAAGTCGTCAACTTTTTATGTGCTATGTAGTGATTTCATTTCGATTAGACATGCAATAGATTCCGTACCCATTATTGGTTACAGAAAAACTTAAAATGGAAACAAAAGGTGATTTGTATAGATTGAAATTTTGATATCAGGAGAGATGTAGATTCATCGTTGCATGCCCTGGAAAAATGTAATATAAGTGTCGTGATTGTAATTGATGAGCAAACCTGTGATTGTACTGTGACAAAAATCCAGGTGTGCATGACAATTATAGCATAGCTCCAGAATTAAACCCAATACCCAATGAATAAAGATCTCAATCTTATGACAAGTAGTACAGCACTTTGTGTATCAAATGTTGGGCAGTTTTTGGATGAAGAAACTTGGTTGAAAATTCTCAAAAAAGAGAGATAAAATGATAATTTTTGGTCCATATCGTCCCGCTTTCGAAGCCAGAGGCCCCCCCCTCCCACGGTCGTACACCACTGTATACCACATGCTGAAGTTGTGCTACTCTGAAGAACTAGGGGCAATAGTCCCAGTGGTTATGCTCACTTGAGAGTACCTATTGGATTAAATAAAAGTTGGTTATTGACAGTATTTCAAAACATGAAGACAATAATTAGATATTACATTAAGGCCATTTAGGTTTTTTGTAAAATATACAGAAACACACCACACTGTAAAAATAATATGTTTGTGAATGGTTAGTGCCAAGTTCTTGAATTTGCCTTTTGCTAAAGCCTTTGCATGGATAATTAAGTGGAACTCCATAACAGTAATTGGATCGTTAATTGTGTTTTGTCATTGACAATTTAACATCCTCATTTGACATATACATGCTGTCTGTGGCTAGTTATGGGAAGTGGAAACTTCTTAGAGTAGAGCATGTTTCTACTGCCGACCACGGCCAAAAAAGCGGTTATTGCTGACCCGCTATGGACCCGGCTTTTTCCGCTTTCTCAGCTGTTATCTATTGAAGGCACATACTGGTATTTGCCATGCTCGACTGCACTTAAGCTATCATGTTTTTGACAGACCCAGACGGGGTCACACTAATATTCCCCGTTCTTTCTCTTGGGTGTGTGTCATTAGGCATATTCCCAACTTTACTTATCATACCAGGGTTGAGTTATTGGTATATTAATGGATGTACGGCCCAGGACTAGGTGTTAAAGTAAAGTTAACAAGAATGACTAAGGGCGTCATAAATTGTATTGCGTTGGAGTCATTCCTGAAATGAAAATGAAAGGCCTAATGGCTGTGATTTGAACAACTACGAGCGGGGATACAGTCTGCTTGGTATTACGCGGTGGCCTTGGCATCATCTCCTGCCAAACACGGCAAATACCGCTATCGGCTGTCTCTACTGGTGAATAGTCGGTATGCAACACGCAAAAACCTCTCAGATGCAGGTTTTGAATTTAGCGCGTTTTATCGCGTCGCGTAAGATAGCGGGTCGGGGGCTGTTGTTTCTAATGAGCTGGATAACGGATCGACCCGCTTCGGACGCGGAAAACGTCCCCAGTAGAACAGCTCCAAAGGACAGTAAAAAAAAAAGTTAGTCATTGTGACGCAAACGTGATTTTACCACACTATTTCTAGGCTAAATAGAAACCCTAATATTTCCATATAGACAGTGGTGGTGCAAAGCCTTCTTTTTGGGGGGGGGGGGGGGTGGGCGGGGGAGGGGGGGCGACGAATAGTGAATGTTTTTTGGGGGAGGGGAGAAAAAAAAGTGAAATTCTGGGGCACAAAATTTTAAAGAATTTGGAGGACGGATTTTTGACATTTGTTCCCAAAATACTATTTTGCTGTAAATTGGTTGAATTTTGCTCAAAATCGGATTTTTTGTACATAAAATCAATCATTATTTCTGGGGGGGGGGGGGGACGGACAAAAGAAAAAAGACTGAAGAGGGACGCAGAAAAAAGCTGGGGGGGGAATGCCCCCATGCCCCTCTGAGGCCACTGCTATAGAAGACCCAATTTTTGTCACACCAGGCTTTTCTGCGCAGCCAAAATTACAGTGGGATTATTTTGGTGAACTACTGTTCTGAGCCTTTCGGATTCCTGAAATT